>WBNO01028809.1:44290-161259 GCA_013400575.1 Peucedramus taeniatus | reverse complement strand
TGCCGTGCCGCGGGGCGGTGCTGATGGAGCGGCAGCGTGTGTGTGTCCGCCCCGGCGGGGAGGCTGCGGCGCTGGGCACCCCTCGGCTGTCCGGTTCACTAATTAGTGAATTAATTACCGCCTGTAACCTCTTGCCGGGGGACAGAGGTCGGGGTACACGCTCGGCACCGGGCGCCCCCAGTCCGCCGCAGCCCCGGCGGGGGTTCAGCTCCGGCGCCGGTTCCCGGAGGAGCGATGACTTTGAGAGGCTCCCGGCCTCCCAAGGGCGATCCCGCTGGTATGGGCAGCTCCCGGCGCCCTCCCTGCCCTGCCGGGGGCCACCGGCACCGCTCTGGGCTCCCCCGAGCCCCCCAAAACAGGGCTCCAAACCCCCATCAGCTCCCCCGAGCCCCCCAAAACAGGGCTCCAAACCCCCATCGGCTCCCGCTTTATGATCGTTTTTAAGTAAAGCTCTGCAGCTCGCTGTTTCACACTCCAGTCGGGGCGTTTATGAGCACTGTTTGCACCAAGTTCTGCTGCATTAATCGTGAATTATCTGCAGAACACAGCTTTTTTGGGCTTTATCACGCCAGCCTACTAAAGGTCATGCTGATGGTTTCGTTTCAGATTTATCACACCGATTCTGGGCTTGGTAGAACTGGACAGGGTTGGAGGTTGTTATTCGTAGTAAAACCATTTCCTATTTCAGTGTCAGCAGCAAAAGTGGCAGGTGCCAGTGATATCTTTTCCACAAGTAATAATTAAATCTAGACAACGGAAAGCTGATTATAGGACAACCGTGATCAGCAAAACTTCTTGACTGATTGACTCAGTTAAAACCACGCAACATTTCTTATTGTTTGAGGGCCTGTATTTTCTCCCTAGGACTATAATAACAATTTATTTATGCTATCCATATTAATCTGTCTGCATTTACAAGGAAAACCACATTTATCTTATCTTGCTTTGTTACAATGTCGAGCGTGAAAAGTTTACACCTACCCTTTTCACTCTTCCTTTGTTTTCCTTTACCTGACTGCAGAGAAATGGATGTTTAAATAAAAACTGCTGTTGGATTTGGCTTTACAACAATATTGTGATCTCCTTGAATTCTGTGGAGAGCTAGATGGCCAAATAATGCCATCAGTCTTTGAGGAGGAGGAAAACCTTTGTCTTGATAAAATAAAGGGCCAGCTTAGTTCTGCATCCTCTAATGGGTTATCCCTGTGAGAGTTGTTTTCTGCTCCTGAAAACAGAAAACTTGGATATCTTCCTAAGAGCAGCTTTGGAGGTGTGTTGGAGGGGAAGGCCAGGGGGAAATAAAAGGGTGAAAGATCGGCTGCATGCTGAGCAAACAGCTGTGGAGAGAGGGGAAGGAGACCCAGTGAACTAGGACACCTTGATTAATGTGTGAAGAGCTCTGCTACTCGTGGGCCACTGTTTTCATTATGGGAGGTTAATTTTCAGCTGTTTTAACTAGGGCACTATCATGATGCCATTCTCCCTTCCTCCAGCCCAGTTTCAAATGTAGATTTCAGTAAAAAACTTCCTTCAAGTTGTTACTCTTTCTGATCACAAGTAATCTCCCCCTTGGATAGACAGCTTAATGTGGAGTGAAGGAAAACACAAACCTCACCTTCCCCTTCAGTAATAACTTTCAGACTCTTTGTTTGCCTTGTTGCAGCTGGCTGGATGTGAGTCAGCCTCCTGCTCATGCATATTACAGTGATGGAATAGCCTGACATTTATTATTCAGTTACTGGTGGTCGTGTGGATGCAGTGCATAAAAGCCCAGCACTACCTCCTTTTACTTCTTGGTTATACCTGAGGAAAAAGCACCCAGCCCTTCTTTGTCCAGAAAAATTTCCAGATGTTGATTAGCAAATGTGAGGTTAAACTTTGCCTGTGCTACTTGTGTGCAGTGCTGCTTACAGAAGGTGTCACAGTAACATTTTAAAGCATTATTTGTATTTTTAATAGTGTTATAATGTTTCTTCACCCCACAGTTTATATCTTTTCCTTCTTAATTAACTCAGGAACTGTCCTCTCAGAGTGAGAGATCTTCTTGGGTAGGTTTTTAACTCAGAAAAGATTCTTCCCGTTTCCAGGACATCACGCTCAAGATCACAGAATTCTGGAATGGTTTTGGTTGGAAGGGACCTTAAAGATCACCTTGTCCCATCCCCTGCCACAGGCAGGGACAGCTTCCACTATCCCAGGGTGCTCCAAGTCCCATCCAGCCTGGCCTTGAACACTCCCAGGGATGGGGCAGCAACAGCTTCTCTGGACACCATGTGCCAGGGCCTCCCCACTCTCAGGGAAGATTTTTTGCCTAATATCTGATCTAACCCTGCTCTCTTTCAGTTTGAAACTGTTCCCCATGAGAGGACTAAAAGATGATGCAGAAATTGCTTTCTCTAAGTCCTCCTATATCATAAAGTTTACATGTCCTCATCTTAACTTTATGCTCTGATGTTTGTAGTTATTTCCACTGGAGAGCAGGTGATTCCTGGAGTGTGGCAGGAGCCAGGTAGCCTGTGAGATCCTTCGATGGGATTTGGAGCAAGGTTTGCCTGTCAGACCAGGTGCAATCTCTTGGTGATGACCTCAGAAAGAGGAATGGGATTGTTACGTTTTCAATATCTAAAAATGTAGTTTCACTTTCAGGTGGTCTTAACAATTGACAGTCCTCAAAACTTCTTAACATTAGCATGCTCTTTCCCCCAAAAATAATCAGTTTAAGTATTCTAAGTGTTCTTGTAGGAAGTATGGAAGTTGCCCAGGCTTAGGCCTGGTAGTCAGGGTGAGAACTTTAGGGAGAGAAAAAAACATTAATTTTCTTTAAACAGGCAAAAGTAAGATAAATTTTGATAGGTGTGACTTAGATTCTTATTTTCTTTCAGCAAAAGCTCTGCAGTGACCATTACTGTACATCTAAGCTTTTTTAGAAGGAGCACTTGGCTTACAGAAAAGAGGGAAAATGGCAGTGAATGCTCTTCTGTTTCATTCAGCTTTTCCCAAAGACATTTACCATGACTGAGCCAACAATAACGTGGAGCTTTACACAAACCTTGATGGACTTGATTTGGCTTTCCATTCCAAATTTCCATTCTAAAGATTGCATGAAATGATGTGGATGTGCCTCACCCTGGCAGCAGCAGTGAAAGGCTTTGCTCACCTTGTTTTAGGGGCTCTGGCAGTGCATTTTCTTCTGTAAAGTGAGTCACATTTTCCTAGCCTGTTAAACTACAGCTGTGATATGCACTGCTTCAGTGTTCATTTTGCCTTAGAAGTTTTGGGCCACTCATTTACCCTTCAGTTCCTTTGGAAAAATATGAAAATGGCAAAAATGGAAAACAGGAGAAACGTGAAAGCAAACACAATCCCAACTTTTTGTGTCAGACAACTGAATTATCATTTCCACACAGTACTGAACAAATTCAGGTAACTCTTGCATGAATTTCAGCTGATGCTTTTTTTTTTTTTTTTTTTTTTTTTTTTTTTTTTGGTTTTTTTTTTTTTTTTTGGCTGAGAGTGTGCTCTGCTGCATATAATGCTCATTTTTGATGCAGTGAAATACTGGGGTTGTTAGTCCTCTGTTTATCCACAAACCCTCCTGGGTTCCTTTCCTCTTGTGTCCCTCTCTGGATTGCTTTCAGGAGGAGAGCATTGTTCAGACTTCTAAATGTAAATGTGTATCTGCACATCCAGCTGATGGAACTGTACAACTCACTTGTACAGTTGCCAGATGGCTGTTTGGTTGCAGTTAATCTAGCCTGAATTTGTTTCTCTGCAGAAGCCTGATGGCATTTTTATAGAAAAAGTACATCATACCTTTGAAATCACAACAGCAGTGGAGGGAGGAGGAGCAGAACAGTTATTACAGGTGCAAAGTTCATGGGAGAGGTGGGTAAAGGTGTGAGCAGGTGACCTCTCTTCCCTTTTTTAAGGTTTTAAGTCCTTAAAGCCCCAGGTTTTAAGTCTTTTTGCTGTTGTAGAAGAGGAACAGATTGCTAAGTTTTAGGCATCATTTCTCCCAGACATCACCTGCAGCAGGAAGTAGATGAGGGGAGAGGATGACTGAGGTTGCCTGCTTGCCTTCAGAGTGTCTCTTGCAGAAACAGGCTTTCAGTTTTTGGGAGGTGGCCAATTCTGCTTGTCAAACCCAGCTTCATGATAGGCAGTTCACACCCAGGCTTGCCACCTCCTGACACAAATCTGTTGTGCTATTTCACTATTTGTCCTTTGGGCTGTTAGGAGAGGAGCTTAAGTGGTTTGAAAGACTCTTTTAAAATTCTGGGGTTTTTTGAGCGTTTTAAGGTTTTTGTCCTTGATTTTGTTCACTGTTAAGGTCTGATGGTTGCATTTTCAAGTGTTTTCTTTTTGCCTTTTTTTTTTATTCTTCCATATGTATTTACACAAGTTGACTGATGGTGTAAGGTGTGGCACTGGCACAGTCTAAAGCAGGGAAATAACCCATTTTGTTTAGTTTGAGGGCACAAAGAGTAATTCTTAAGTGTTTCACATTGACAGTGATGGATAACTTTTGTAAACGATTGGCTCTAAAATTCTGTAATCCAGAGGACTAAATAGTTTAGGTGTGAAGGAGCACTGAGTCTTTTGCTTTCAGGTTATTGGTTTACTTATATAGGTCAGGAAAGCAGTAACAAAATCTGCTGCCCTGCAGCTGCCAGATTGTACTATGTCAGTCTGCATGGGGAGAGGTCTGTGGGACGACTGACACCTTCAGCTTTCAAGATTGTTTAGAGCAGGTCTGCCAGTGTTGTCCTTTTAAATTAAAAAAAAAAAAAAGACTGATAAAACCAGAGATAGGAATTACACTGGGTTTACCTCTGGGTGGGTTAGGAGATGAGTTGTTGCTACAGTGACTTTCAATGTGCTGTCTTTCTGGTTTGTTTATCCTGTGTCACATGTTGGTTGTGCTTCATGGAAAAAGTAACAGGTAGGTGAGGATGATGACTGCGATGGAAAAGGAGGAAGATTTTTTGACTGCTTGGTGTGTAGAGGCAGATCATGTGCTGCTGACCATGAGTCATGGGAGGAAGGGACTGAAGTGGCCAGTGCTCCCGAGGAATTTTAGAGAAGCACCAAGAGCAGAGGAGAGCTGTGCTGCTGGCATGAGGATCATCCAGCAGTGGCTCAGTTGGGAAAACAATTATGCAAGTGACCTTTGCTGAGACCTCTGTGGACTCAGGAGCCAGACCTTTGAGAGATGCCAGAGCTGCCGGTGTAAGCAGCCACCTTAGGTATCCTGTGATAAACAGACTTGTCCTTTAGACCTTGTATTTACCCAACGTGTTACAACAGCACTCAGCTCCCAGCTGCTGAGCTGATGGTTTTTACCTCCAGGGTGTTGGGGGATTTGTCATCTAACCTGGGGTGTTTTCTCCTGGGGCACTATGACACACACCTCTGCTTCTGCTATCTTTCAGGATTATGGAAGTATGGGATATGTTGAGAATCAGGCAGAATAGATAGGAACTAAGAAGACCTGAATTACTTTTTTGTGTTAGATTTCTGTGGGCTCAAAAATGAGGGAATAAAGGTCAGTTTTTTGTGGTGGTGGAGGAGGGTACTCACATTCAGTATGGGCATTAAGATATGAGGTGTGTATCAGCAAATCACTTTGCAGTAGGAACGGGTCTTTTCCTGTGGCTTTTAGTTCCAAAATTATGACTCAGGTTACTCGTGAAGTTCTAGAATGCTTTGGGTTGGAAGGGACATTTAAGATCATCTCGTTCCAACTCCCTGTCATGGGCAGGGACACTTTCCACTAGACCAGGCTGTTCCAAGCTCTCTCCAACCTGGCCTTGAACCCTTCCAGGGATGGGCCAACTACAGCTTCTCTGGACAGCCTGTGCCAGGGCCTCACCACCCTCACAGTAAAGATTTTTTTCCTTATGTTTTATTTAAACCTGCCTTCTGTCAATTTGAGTCCATTCCCTCTTGCCCTGTTATTCCTGGCCATTGTCCAAATGTTCTCCAGTTCTCTTGGAGCCCCTTTAGGCACTGGAAGGGGCTCTAAGGTCTCCCTGCAGCCTTCTCTCCTCCAGCTGAACACCCCCAGCTCTCTCAGCCTGTGTCCATAGCAGAGGTGCTCCAACCCTTTGATTATCATTGCGACCCTCCCCTGAACTCCCCTCATTCCTTCAGAATTGATCAGAATTCAGTTTGGGTGGATGTAAATGAGCAAATCTTTAACCTGTGTCTGGAGTAATACCAGCACCTTGACAACTGCCTGGGAAGAGGCCTTCCAGAACCCTAAATTCCAACAGAGCTGCAAGGCAGCTCATGGTGCCTCCAGGACCTGAAACCTGATTAATTGAATAATTCTGGCTGGTGTTAATGTTGCCCTTCAGTTCCCACTTCTAGAGGAGGCCATCACCCTTGGTTCCCTAATCTCCTTCATGTTGTCTTCAGCTTTTAGCATGTATGTGTATTTATGTGATCCTATATAACAGTGATGAGAAATCCCTGAGGCAGCTTTTCCTCCATTTGTCTTGACAAACTCCTCTGTGTCATGCAACACTTCAGGTTTTGTTGTTATTTCTTCATTTTTTTAATGTAAAGCCTTTAGCATCCAACCAACTGGGGAACATTTTTCCGATGGAAGATGTTGAAAGGTACAGTTGGAATAAATTTTATAGATTAGTAGGATAACAGGCTTTAGACAAAACAGTCAGTAAACATGAACCTGTTTCACTTGTGAACAGAAATACGTGTGATAGCCTTGACATCAAGTACTATAGCTTTCTGTGCCAGTCTGCAGGATAAAAGGGCTTTAATTGCTTTTGTTTTCAAACAGGCATATCAAAACAGTGTAATTTTTTTTTTCTCTTTTAATACTAACTGTTTTCCTTGTTCTCTGCCTCTCCCTTGCAGGCTTTGAAAGAGATGCTATATGCAGCTGTGGACCAGGCCCCTTCTATAGAAGGTAAGCAAATTGTAACCCACAGTTGTGTTTTTCTTGGCACTGGCTGCTGGACACGTAGCCCTTCTACTATTCTGTCCTCAGTCCTCCTAAATTGGTAAACTTAATATCCTGATGGGCAAATGCCTGGCCCTTCACAGCCTGCATGGTACATTTGATTGTTAGAACTCTTTGTCCTCTTTGCTTGGGACAATAAATGTCTTTGTATAGCTTGAGACAGCAACAGCTGGATTCCTCTTGCTTATAAGGTCATTCAGTGGTGGAAGTATTTTCTTCATTGCTTTAGAACAGAGCATTGTTTTCCTGTGAGAGCCAGCCACTCTGGGAGATAGCTGTGCTGGAGAGACACTGGTTCCTGGTTTATTACTGGTGATTTGAGCTGGAAGAGTCTCATCCTTTTGTTCTGTGTCCTCCCTGAATGCTGTGCTGCCTCTCCCATGTGGACATGAGTATATCTTCTTGTTTGCATGTGTTTATTGCCTCTGGATTGTTCTAGTAAGGTGTTTGGTTTTAAGCTCACTGCATTTTAAATGGTTTGTTTAATTAAGTGATGATCTGTGTAAAATTTCTTGATAGAGCCTTTTACTTTCTGTATCCTTCTTCATTTGTTGTCTTTAAAGTACTGAAGAGTTTTTGCCTCTGTGTTGCTTCACGCCTTACTTTCTTGCCCTTCATGTGGATTTCCAACTGCTTTATAACCTCCTTACCTTTATTATTTTCACTTTTATTGCAGAGTTAATTTTACTAATTTCTGAACATGGCTCTGGGCTTCTTGTATATTTATAGAACAGGAGAACAAGTGCTGCTCCTGGAGTAGTCAGTTGCTTAACATCAGTAATGCGGGTCACTCTAAATGTTAGGCCATTAATTACTTTCCTTTTGTTGGTTAGAACTGGGAAATGAGGTGTGATGTAGTTAATATAATGTGATTTTTTTTTTAAAATTAAACTCAACTCCACCAGTTCTTTGATTAGAATTTTAAAACCACAGCTGCAATAATTAATAGTTGAAGAGAGTGTGTGTGGGATGGGGCAGTTTGTCCTTAAACTCTTCAGAGGTTCATTTCAAGCTGAAAACTTTGTGGAAGCAATGCTCAGGCAGGTGTAATTTTTAAATTTAGACTGACACTTAGTAGCTCACTCAACTCATTGTGCTGATTTTGTTAAAAGAATCACACATTTCTCTAAAGTACAGGTCCTGGGATAGGTTTCTAAAGGTTATGGTCCTAGAATCCAAAATCTATGGGTTATCTTTGGAAAACTCAACATACATTGCCAAAGAGAAAAGTCTTGCATTATTATTTTAAAATAGCAAAATTGCATAAAACCCACCCACAAACCTTTCTCTCCAACAGCATAAGACTAAGAGGAGCTGAAGTTTTCTGTGTAGGCCAAACTGACTATAGTAACTTTTAAAGACAACTTACTAATGTTATTGAAAATCCAGCAATATTTTTATGAGAGACTGGAGCAATTATAAGACCTTTTTTTTTTTATTCCTCTCTTCTGTCCATTGGTTTTTTATTGATAGTGTGAGCAAGTGGTGTCTGTGCTAATGGAACTTTGTAGACTGATGTTGGAATGTGACTTCCTGGGCTTGGCTAGGGTTATCGAGGATTTCAAGGTGGGCTTGAGTTCCTCGTTGTAAAGTGTTAAAATTCAGCATTTTGATTTCTTTGTTTTAGGTGCTTGTGTACAGTGGTGTTCTGTAATGTGCTGTGATGTTTGTGTGTAGACATATTTGGCAAAGCAAGAGGAGGTGGAGAATAAAATGATATTATTTTATGCTCTTTTAAACACTGTTAGAGTTTTAACCTGTGCTTCTGCCTCCTTTGATGCTTTAAAAACCTGAACATAAGGAAAGCAGTGACTTAAGACATTTTCCATCAGTAGAACAATGACCCCTTTATTTTTAGAGGGGTTGGATCTTTTCCTCTGTAGTGTAGAGAATATAATCCAAACTGTTTTGAACCACTCCTATTTTAATGTCTGCCTCACGTGCCCTTAAGTGGAGAGCAGTTACACTTATTCCTTCACCTTTTGTGCTGGAAATGAATGAACACCTTTTTTCCATTCCTGTTGCTTGCATCCTTTTCTTTTTAAAGCCCTTCTGCCTCTGTTCATAGAAACTTTAGGCCAGGTTTAGTATGTTGCTGCACACAAACCATGCCCAGAACACTGCTCTAGTCCCTGTCACAGGAGATGGAGCAAGTTCCTTGCATTTTGTGAGGGAATGGAGTAGCTACTGTAAGGGCCTGGCTGTTGGCCTGCACGTTTCCAGTTTAATATGGATTTTGCAATGGATACTTCTCTGTTGTTTTGAGCTTAGCACAGAAACTAGAGGGCTGTGCTACTGAAACCCAGCCTCCCAGTATGAGCCTAATGTAATCTCATTTTAGACTGGTCTAACTAAAATCCATTTGCTAATTGATCTCGTTGATCACAGACACGCTGTGGAGCTCCAGAGCTGGCTTTGATTTACCTTGCACGAATTGTATGCTAGTCTTTGGATGGTATATTGGATTGTGAAGACAAGAGAGTTTTGTACTGCAAAGCTGAGGCTGTTCCTGGTTCTTATTCTGCTTGGCTGGATGTGTGATCTGGCATTTGTGAATGAATTTCTTCGATTTCTGCTGCAGGCTGCTTACTATCTCAGTCAGTAAAATTTCTGTATAGACAGAAATGCTTCCTGTTGCTTAATAGAATGCTGAAGCACTTTGGAAATTCTTTAAAACAATGAAAAAAGTGCTACCCAACCAAGGCATGTTGTAAATAATAGGCAAGGCAAGTAATAGATAAGCCATCCATCATGAACAGCTTTCTCTGGGTTTGTATTTAGGCATTTTCTGTTTGTGGATGGGTAAACAAACCTAACTTCAGAATGACTCTTAAGTTTTGCAAGGGATATTTGCTTGTGCTGCTCTAGTGGACGAAGTGCTGCTGGGAAGGGGATCTTTGCTTGCTTGTGCAGTTTATTCTGTGGATATATGGTGACCCTTCTCACTGTGCTGCATTAAATCACACCTATGCCTATCTGCTTTTTCCTATTTTTGGCTAATAAATGGACTGTGATTTTAACAGAAAACCTTGTAGGGGTAGATAAGCAAAGCCTATTAAGGCTGCATAGTAGGAGGAGGTTGTTTATAGCTGTCCCCTGACACAATTGCAAGGTGCTCTGGCTCCCTGTGTTTCATGAGAGTTATTCAAGAATGTAGCATGTCTTTTCTGGCAGTTCCTAGCTGTACACATAGATTTCTTTAATCTGTTCAAAGATACATTTTTTTCATCCGTCTCCTTTGTAATGACAGTTTTTATATGCCAGTGTTATTCCTCCAGATGCTCCTTATCTTTTTACAAGGCAATCCCCTGATGAAACCTGCACCATCCTTCCACCTGAGCAACATCTGTACTAAACTGTTGTTCAGTCTGTTAATTCAATCCAGTGCACGTCACTGGAAGAGGTACCAAATTGCTTGGCTTTCTGGAGAGTTCTTTGGAGTGAGTTTGCTTCGTTAGCTGCTTGTTGCCTTCTGCTCAGTGTTACCAGAACAAGGGGGATGAGTGGATGCTGCTCCTAGGATGTCACTCCCAGCTCCCTGTGGCACAATAGGAAGGCCTGAATGCAAATGTGCCAGACCAGGCACCCTTTTTTGATCCTAAGATACCTTTAGCAAGAATCTGTGATGATTTAGAAGCCAAACCCAAGCATAGCTCTGCTTTCCTCTGAGGCAGAATGTGCAGTACAGCAAAAGCATGAAATTCTGACCTCACTGGGAGCATGCTGGGTTTGTTTCGGTTTTTTTGTTGATTCCTTGTCCTCCCTCTGCTTCCTGTTCCATTTGTCACCTAAGTAGAGCAGGTTAGTGGACCACTCTTGCTCGGAGCGCTCCTGATTATTCCACTTGGTGAGCAGATGTGTCGGCATCTCCCCAAGCTCCTTATGGTGCTGCTCTCCTCGGCTGCAGCGGACACAAAAGTGCAGCTGTAAATTATTTATCCTCATTATCTGCTCCAATGGACAGGGGCCACTCTAAATATTATTTCCTAGAATACTTGCCTTTTGGATATTTAAATTTATCCTCCCTTTAACACTTGTGTAAACAAACATCGTTGTTGTAATATCAGATGGTACAAGAGCGTCCTGTTGTATCCTCCTATTATGGAAATCACTTAATCCCAATCCTGAATTCCAATGGCACCTTTCAAACAAGGATCACACTGGTTCTGTGGGGATGGAATGGTGTTTTGGGGTAGGAGTGGGGAATACAAGTGCTCTAGGGTAGAATTCAAATCCAGAAGAGGTGGTGTTAAAGCAACATTAATTGGTAGGGGAAAAGCTTAAGTGGTGACAGACCTCCTCTGCTGGTGCCTGTAATCTTTGTGGTCACCTGTTTACTCGTGATGGATTAGGAAAGCAAGAGATGCAAGTTTGGGACATTCTGAGAGTGCCAGCACTGGCAGCATGTCCCATGTTATCCCACCCTTGTTTCTGCTTCATTTGTAAAGCACTTGCCCTGTTAACTGACAGCTACACATCTTTAGTTTGGATTTATTTCTGTTACTGAATAAACAAAAGAGTATTCTTTAGGGGCATAAATAATCTTGGTGAATAAGTAGGGTGTAGGACATCACATTCTTTTTCTTTCCAGAGGAAGTTATGAGCCTGACTGTTTTTGTTATATGCAGACATGCTTTGTAGGGTTGATCAAAGGCTTATGATTTGTCTGTATATATGCAGATGCCTTCTTTTTATTTCAAAATAAACATTTATTTCCAATTGCACAAGCTTACTTTGTAGCGGCTTGAGGTTTGTTTACATGGGAATGCTTAAGGCTTAAAAGAGTCTTCAGCAGAAGTGCTGCACATCAGAAGCAGTCACAAAGAGATTAATGCTTTGTCTTTATTTCACTGTGTTGTCACACACCCATGAGGACATGGGAGTTGGTGTTCTACACCCCAGAAGCAGTCCTTGATTCTGTCTAGGCTGTAATTCAGCCTCTGTATTTATAATTATTGTGTAAACTTACAAAAAAAATATAATCCTATGGCAGTCCTCAGTTGGAGACCTGATGCCAGGTATTGGATTAGCTGTAGAAAAATAGATTATTGGGCTTGAGGAAAATGTTAGCTCCCAGAGTGTGCAAATGGTGGACAGGAGGAGAACTTGGCAGCATACCAGCAGTTAGAGAAGGAGATGATGTCTGATTTCTCTTCCCCTGGAGCAATAAAATTTGAAAGGTAAACAGTGCATATGGTTGGAGTAGGGTCCAGAGAGAACAGCTGGATGCTCACTAAAATATTCGGAGCACAGATGCCTGTGTGAAAGTGTGCAGTACTGTGTGTTCATGGAAAAGTAATTTTGCTGTCAGGAGAGGTTCAGTGCTCACAGCAACTCAGCACAGAGACTGCTTTGTACCCAGCCCTGCCACTTTCTTCAGAGCAGCCCACGCTGCTGGTATAGTGACTTCCTCTGAGGTGATGGAGCACCAAGAGCCTGAATTGTGTTTAACCAGTCATGAGTGTAACGTGGATGTGGAATAAAGGTCAGGTTAGGCACAGAGCTGGAGTCACAGAATGGAATCAGAGAGTGGTTTGGGTTGGAAGGGACCTATAAAGGTCATCTAGTCCAGCCCTGCTGCCATGGGCAGGGACACCTTCCACTAGACCAGTGTACTCCAAGCCCTGTCCAACCTGGCCTTGAACACTTTCAGGGATGGGGCAGACACAGCTTCTCTGGGCAACCTGTACCAGGGCCTCCCCACCACATGTTTTTTGTGAAAAAAAAATCTTCCTTATTTATAATCTAAACTGACTCTCTTTCAGATTAAAACCATTAGCCCCTGTCCTAACACAACAGGCTCTGCTAGAAAGTCTGTTCCCAGGCTAATTGGGTGGTTGAAGTGACTTGATTGTGGAGACAACCAGCCAAGTCAAGCTTTGATGTCATTATTGTCCTGTAGACCACAGGTTCTCAAGTTGTGGTCTGAGAGTACATTCAGGACCTGCTGGTGTGCTCAGGGTCCTGTTCTGCCTGCAGGTGCTGTGAACTCTTCCACTTCTTATTAACCAGAAAGTCTCCTGGAGCCAATGGGAGCCTCCCTGGGGTTCTTGGGGTGGTGTGGGACCACGCAGGGTAACCGAGAAGCTCGGGGCAGGTAGGTGGTTTAGCAGGTTGATCACAATTTCTTTATGAAGGAAGTTTGTAGTTGGGGTCAGTGGAAATGCTGGGCTTCCTCACCCTTTCCATTTGCCCCATGGCCAGCTCGTGGCTGATTCTCTGCTTCATCTGTGTGGACAAGCCTGGAAACTTGTGTTGCTGCTGAGCAAGCCTTCAGCCTTTTCCTCTGTTTTGTTGTGTGTTCTGTGCAACGTCAGCAGCAGCTCAGATTGCTCTGACACATTCATACTGTGTGAAGAACTCGAGTTCTAAGTGTACCAAAGAACAGGCTCAAGGCTCAGGAAGAGGCAGTTGATTGAATCATAGAAGTTGGAAGGGTTGCGGAGTCCCAGTTCTTCTTGTGCCTGCACAGGACCATCCCCAAGAGTCACACCCTGTGCCTGAGAGCTCCTTGAGCTCTGGCACCATTGGTGCTGTGACCAGTTTTCTGGGGAGCCTGTTCAGTGCCCAACCACCCTCTGGGTGAAAAACCTTTTTCTAATATCCAACCTAACCCTCCCCTGACACAGCTTCAGGCCATTCCCTCCCTGTCAGTGGGCACCAGAGGGCAGAGATCAGTGCCTGCCCCTCTCCTTCCCCTCATGAGGATGTTGAAGACTCTGCTGAGTCTCCTTTTCTCCAGGCTGAATAAACCCAGTGACCTCAGCCCTCCTCATATGGTTTCCCCTCTAGACCCTTCACTGTTTTGCTCTAATTTTGTCCTGTGTCCTTTATTTCCTTCACTCCAGCATCCTTTGGTACCGAGTGCTAAGAGGTGTTAAACCCAGGATAATCCAGGAGGTAATGGTGGAAGCTGGACCTGGCAGTCCAGGCTGACCCATAGGAAAGGGCTGGACCTAGAGCCGGGTTTCCCTGGCAGATCTGCAAACCTTCTGCTGCAGAAGGGGTGTAGATGATTCCTTAATGATGTGTGTAGGATAACAGCATCATCAGAAATGCTCAGCTGGTCCTTTTTCTTTTTTTTTTTATATTTTTCCTTCCTGCATTTGCTTTCCCATACACTAAGATGTCAGTGTGTGCTTAGAGGAATTAATAGTGCTTGTAATTTAGCTGGAATGTGCCAGGTTTCATGTTAATGGTCAGAACTCAAGGGGTGGAAAGTAGATTTGCAGTGCTGGAAGATTGACAGCCAGCACTCCTGAGACAGCAGTGAGATATCAGGCAGCACAGTGGCTGTACACACGAGAGCACTGCACATGTTTATGCAAGAGGCCAGTATTTATTGCCTTGTTTCAAAAAAAAAGAGCTTCTCTAGACATCTTAACAGCAAGATTTAGTGTGTATGTGGCAGCCTCTGGCTTTCTAGTCATTCCTTTGGCACTGTGTTTGATATAGGTGACTTGAATTATTAGACAATTAAGATTTTTGGGTGAGACTATAGCTACTCAGTGAATAATGCAACATGAATTAAGGTTGATTGGTTTGTCTCTCTTTAAAAATGCATGCTGTGGGCAAGGGAATGAGCAGAGTGTCCCTGGAAGGAGATCTCATTCTTCTACATCATAGCTGCTTGTAAGATGCTCCAGAAAAATGGCCAGCATGCCAGTGGCCATGGAGTGGTGACATCTCTGTGTGATGTGGTGGGAGACCAAAGGCTGTCCCTCTTCCTAGAGGGGTCCTTTCTGTTCTCTTAATCTGCTGCAAGGCCACACCATGCAGAGACTATTGCACAATTGGTCTCTCAACATGAGAAGGTCTGTCTCTTTGATTAGGTAATTTTGCAACTAGCAGCAACGTGGCAAAAAGTCAACCCAGTCCTAGTGACTTCTGATTGCTGAACTAAAAATGAAAGATAATTGCATATTTCACCTGTGTTGGATTTTTTTTGTTTTTATACTGTATCTGTAGCCTTACAGTTTGACATCAAGCAGAAAATGAATTCATTTTAAAATGTAACTGTGCTTTTTGTAAATACATAATCTTTAGTTACAGCTTAAAACTGCAAAACTACAGCATCTTGGTTTTACAAAGCACTGTTAAAAGAAAAAAACTTCAAAAATTTCTATATTATTCTGCTTGTTAAGGCCACGTAGTCAAAATATTTTAGATTGTTTTATGCTTGGTTGAGTGTGGTAACCTTTTTTCCCTGAATTAGTACAGCCTAAGTGTGAAAGCCTGATCCTATAGTCCAGTTTTTTTGGGAACTGAGAAGGGGAAACCATGGAGAGGTATAAAGCATATTTTAATAACCCTTGGTAGGACAAGAATACATAAAATTCCTTAGTTGTAAGGCAGCAGCACCATGAGTCAGAGTTGTCTATGTTTAACTAAAAATCACAAAGAAGACTGCCTGAAAATACATAAATTTACTTTTTAAAGTGGTTTCTCTCTGTCCAGGGTGGTGACTGGGATCACAGAGGGCACAGACGTCGCTGGGATGCTGCCTAGCCTTTCTGGGCACTGACTGTTCTCAAATTGTGCACTCAGCAGCTCGGCTTCCCCTCTGCAAGGGGGAAACCTTGTTTATCTCCTAGGAGATGGAAAACCAATTTCTACTTCTTGATGAGAAGCTGGCAGGCTATTTGACTAAACAAGAGAGGCAAGGCAGTGTGTCTGAGAAGAGTATGGAATATAACTACCAATATAAATGCAATTTATTTTGCATGTGCTATATAGCCCCAAGCACACGTTTTAGAGGGGGAGTGAGAATTTTTTGCATGCTGAAATGCCAGCTCTAAATAGAAAAAGAGGCAAATTTGACATCCAGACTGCGTTTATAACCTTGGTTTTATTTTTACTGTAATTGCTTTTGCTTGCTTTTATAAATGCTCCTAATGTCTTTGTGGGGCAAAGCGCAGAGGAGCTGCAAAGATCAGTGTGGGTGAGCTGATAACTTGGAATCTGTCTTGTCCCACAGTTGCAGGCTTGTTCTGACATGTGGCCAAGGCTGCTATTCTGGAACCTCCTTGCTGGGATCCCATCCCTGCATGGCTCTCAGAGTCAGAGAGTTCAGTGCCAGCCTCTCTGCTTGTCAGTCCTGTCATGGGTCAGCTATAGGGGAAAAATGGGCACTGCTGGTCTAAACCCCCATTTTTTATTTTCATTCTCTCCTGTTCCAGCTGATTGATCATTTGTATGAGTTTGTTATTAATTTCTTTGTTTTGGATGCTGTGTGTCAGGGCATTGGTGTGGTTTCTGAGTGAACCCAGGTCCTTTATGGGCTCAGCTGTAGGAGTGAGTCACTGGCAAGGCAGTAAAATGGGGTAATAATGAGCAGAATTGGCTGAAGGACCTATAAAGTGACTTCTATAAAGAACTAAATGAGATTTGGCTTGTACTTCAGTGTTTTGGTATGGCTTTGTCTTCCTTAATCAGAAGTAGCAATCAGAAAGTGAGGAGAGAAATAATGTGAGAGCCTGACTTGGCATTCCATGTTATTTCATGGTCCTTGAGCTCTGCAGCAGTCCAAATTAAAGGTTCTCTTTCTCCCCTGCCCAGCCACAGGAGACCACATTAGAAGCCTTGGTTGGGGCTGCACCTTGGTGCAGGAAAAAAAACTTTTGGAAGTTTCATGTGCTTTTGAAGCCTTTAGGGGGTTGCAGTTCACTATCATCCAGAGACAAGAAAGCTTCCCAGGGAGGACAAAGGAAAGGAAAAATCAAAATACCTTTTGCTTGTCTGTGATCAAACTAGATTAAATCGTGCTCACAGGTGATGTTTGTGTATATAGAGACTGCATTTTGGATGCTGGAGGTGAGGATTTTGACAGTTGTTTATGGTGTGGATTTAATTAATACAACATCAATAACACTAGTTTATTAAAGCTTCATGTTTCAAGGGATAAGCCAGTAAAATATAGATTGTAAATGAAATGTTGAGCAGTTGGAGGCAGACAGGCTAGAGACAGGATTCTGGGCTCGCAGGGCTCGCCACACCTGATCAGCCCCATCTGCTGTCCTGATCCTGCTGAAAAGTGACTGCTGGTTCTGGTCAGCACTTCAGATCCTGCAAAAATACCCCATGCATCAGGTGTGAGTTTTAGCAGTATATCTGCCACAGTTTTATTGCTGTTCCCTTCTGCAGATGTCCTTTTTGTGGTGAGGCCTTGGGAAGGGAAGGAGTGAGGAGAGTGATGAGGGGAGGGTCCATCTGTGTGCAGCCAACATGGCAGAAGCTGCTCAGGGCTCCAGTCCTGCTGCCTGGCTCACGTTTCCATGGGTGTGAGAGCACTGCTCTCCCCCAGCTGGTGCCTTTGGTGGATTCAACGTCTCAAATCAAATCCTGTGTTTAATTCTAAGCTATGGATTACAAGCCCAAAGTTCTGAGGGTTCCCTGCATTTTGGATTTGGCAACATGCCCCCCTTCTTTTTGCACCAAGAACACTCCTTTGATGGCTTTGTCAATCATCTTTTGTGTGCATTGGAGCAGGCAAGGTACAGCTATAAATCTTAAAATCTTTCCACCATGATGCAAGGCTCAATTTACTGAGTAGATCATCCAACTCTGGTGGATCATTTTGCCTCTGGTGTTATCTGCACCCATGTCTTCTTGGAGGGGAAGATCAGTTTGCTACCAGTGGTGTTAAGTAAGACTTTAAACTCAAGCCTCAAAGGCTCCAAAAGTCCTGACAAAATAGCTTTCAAATCTTCTCTTCCTGTTTTAGAGATCCAAATGGAGCTCAGCTAGAATTGATCTGTACCAGTTTCAGTTTCTTCTGCTTTCAGGCAGCTCCTCCAGGTTCAGTTCCAGGTGCTGTTCTCAGGGTCGATGGGGTGGTAGCACTCAAGATGGAGCAGATGTTCTTCCAGCTCAGGAGGAATCCAGCATTGGAAGGAGCTTAATCTGGGCTTGGACTTGCCTAAGCACAAATTTAAGTAATGAATTAATCATCAGGCAGAGAATCCACTTTCTTGGGGACAGGGAGAGGGAGGCTGGAGCCCACCTGTCAGTCGGGAATTGCTGATGCAGGAACTCTTCACCATCTGAGAAAGTTCCCCTACTGTTGATAATATAATAGGATATGATATGATATGATAGGACATAACATAACATAACATAACATAACATATTAAGGCTCGGTTGCCAAATCTTTAAGTTTGGTATTTCAGTAGTAACTCGAGTCCTTCATGGTGAGTCTCTGGTCTCTTTACCTAACCTACAGGGATATGTTAACTGCAGACCTTAATTGTAGCAACTCTGCTGTCTTCTACATGTGAGGCAATTTTATTGGATCCTTTTTGTGTGGTCAGCCGGGTGTGCCAGAGGGTTTTGCCATCTCCATCCATTTTGGGAGTGATTTCATGGTTACTGAGGTTATATGGGTCACAATGGGGTGAGTTTGGGATGAGGTGTTTCTGCCCTGCCCCCTCCTACCACCTTGGCCACGATTCTCGTTTTGTTTTTTTTCCTCCCTTACTTTGCATTCAGCAGTAGCATGTGGCTCATGGTGGCTGTTCTCATGTGTGATAATTATTTTCTGAGATGTTTGAAAGCTTTACCAAGTGAGGAAAGGAAATTACAGCATTGTGTGCAGTTCTGTACATAATTAGCTCAACATCTATTTGAGATTTTTACTTACATGCACCATTTCTGTCTTCAGAGTGGTTAAAAAAGACTCTGTCATTATTCTTTTCCTGCCTTCTGAATTTCCCCAGCATAACTCCCAGCTATGCTGATCTTTTGGGGAGTTGCCGTTGTGGCTCCTGGCCAAATTCTCAATTTTTCTGTTACCTCTGCTGGACAAGCACCACGTGCAGTAGCAGATAAATGAGAGATTCTCTGCTAGTAGCAAGGGGAAGTGGCACAAGAACTTCAAGATAATGGTTGTTACTGTGGGCTTTTAATTTTTTTTTTAATAGTGAATAGTACCATTCAAATTTTAGCTTCAAGTTTGCCTTAATTTTCTGGTACCCAAAGAGCTTTATTTTTGTTAAGTCCTATGTGTTGGAAGTGCAAAATAAAAAAATTGCAGGAGTATTTATTCCACGCACTGCAGATGATATTTCTGTGACACTTTTTACTTGCACTCTTTTCTCTGAATATTCTGCAGTTACTTCAGCCAAGATCATGTTGGAGTTTGAAAATGGTCTTCTTGTGGGGGCATAATCAGAATGAAGTGTTCACTTTCTGTTGGTGTCATGTTGCTGTATCATCACTTTATACTAATTGCAGGTGATCCACTTGAAATAATCTAAATTAAAAAAAAAAAGGGGAAGAAGTTTAGACATAGTGCTAAATTCACAACTTCCTTTAAGTTCTTTTGCAAATGTCTATCAGACCTTAAAGTCCTTGTGTGATTCTGCTGTTGGGAGATTTTTAAATGGAGGAAGTAAAACCAAACCTCTCAGAATAATATCTGAGGTCAGTGCAGGTTTTGTCTTTTAGAGTTCCTTGTAACTGTAACCCAAAGCGGTGGTATTATTTTAACTAATTATTTTTTGTCAGATGAAAATAGTTAACTGTAACAGAATGGATAAAACTGCCACTGTGAGTTCTCTTCCCATTCTTGTGTTCACTTTTTCCAGTCCATAGGCTAGGCTAAGGCAATACATCTTGGACTGCTTGGGAACTGGTGTTTTGTCATTCTCTGTTTTTCAATTTTAAGTTTATTTACAGAAATTAGCAAAAATAAGGAAGTGCTTCATGTGCAATGCTTAGTCGCTTGAGTGTTATGCATGGTCAGAGTTGACAACTTCTCTTTTTAAGGGGCTGGATACAGATTTGTGTTGCGTCATCATTCAGTTTTTAATCTTGCAAGACTGGCATTATTGATGTTTTTTAATACTGAGTCCTACTTCTGGATTTTTAGTTCGGCTCCACTTCTGTATTGGAAGCAAGTGCAGCTGCTTTGAACTTGGGTTGGACAACACTAATTCTTTCTGCTCTGCATAACATTGCCGTGAGCTTCCTTGGAGAGTTGATTTATCTAGATCTTCAGTTTCCCCTGTTGGAGGGTGACAAGAGGTTATTTGAACTGAAAACAAAGGCTCAAATAGCTATTTGAAATCTAAACAGAGCAGGGAGTGTGCCCTCTGAGAGCCAGTTCTGTCTGCTTTATCCGGTGCTGGTCTTGCTCACCACACTTGGGGGAATTTTTTGTTGGTGGGGAGGAAAGTTCCCAGTTGGGTTGCAAAGCCTGTAGCTGTTCCTGAGGAGAGGAAAAGAGGAGGCAGAATCCACCCACCTCTGCCCAGCGACCTTAAATTCATCTCCTGGGCTTCCCTTCAGTGCGTGGGAGAAAAACTATCTGCTCAGATCCTACCAAGAAATGGCCTATTTAATAAGCGTTCTGTAGATCTATTTATTTACAAATATTCTGGTCTGTAATTAAGGAAGGCAGCTCTTTTCTGTGCTGCCTGGTGCTCACTTCCAGGCTGGGAGCTGCACGGGATGAGTGACTGCAGGCGGTGACGGCACCGTGCATCCGTCTGTTCCATACAAGCAGCTCTGCAGCTGATCAAAGCAGCAGGATTAGGCTGCTCCTGTGGAATTAAACTGGTGAGGAGGGGATAAATAATAGCTCTGAAGCAGACCTACCTGAACTGACAGGCTTTGTTGTCAGCAGGATAATGGGAATCATTTGGTGTTTTGTTGTGTTTAGTTTTGAACAGAGGTGGTGTTCTTTCTAGTGGAATATTTGCTCTTCAAAGCCCAAACAACTGGGTTACTCCTGATAGAAGGCTGCACTGCACACACTTCCATGTGCAGGGCAAAGTTTTATCTTCACCAAGCTGTAAGAAATGCAGGGCATCCTTTGTGGGTGTGGGTTTTCCAAACACTTGTCTTATAAAGAGGGTTTTTGGTTCACACACATGTATTAATAGTCTGAATTAAAACCTGCATGGATACTCTTACATCTGTCTTATAAAGCAGCATATTTATCTCAGACATGGAGAAGAATAGGAAATTAGCAATATGTCATGGATTACATTTGTCTTTTGGGCTCTAGATGAGAAGTCAGGTTGTCTTTCCCCCTGCCCCCACATTTCTGCTTTTTTACTTCACCAGATATTCTCACCTAAATAGCATTTATTTAGGTAGCCCTATTCAAAGGCAGTCCTTTTGTTTTTCTCTAATACTTTTTTTTATTCATCCAAAGTGCAATTCTGTGCATAATAAGTACTTGATATGAGCCCATATAATCATCTTAATGTAAAAAGAAATAGCATTTAGAACAAATAAATTTTTTCACATTCTCCACTTAAGCATTTAAAATTATTTTCAAAAACCTAGTTTTCATAGGTTGAATTGAAGTTGAAGTTTATGCAAGTCTTACAGTTTTGGTCACCCATTAAGTAATAAGATAAATAAATGAACAGCACAAACTTTGAACTAGTGTTTTTGGAATTGTGTCTTTGGAAATGCCATTGTCCCTGTCCAGAAAGAGCCAGTAGAAGAACTAAACCAACTGCTGTCAGCTGTGGACTCCTCTTGGTGCACAGTGAGATTCTTGTCTATTCTCCTTCATTGTTGTTCTATTTCAGGTTAGAAACCAGTAAAAAGTCAGAGTTCCCTGTTAAATCAAGAGTAGAAATACGTCAACGTGTCTACTACAATCTGTTTCCACTTACTGCTCCTGTCAAATTGGTTACATTCACAAAGTACAAGTAGCATTTGTGATACAGGATCATTTTTAAAGGCAGATTTTGTGTAATAGTTTTTCCTTGTCATTTTATTTTTATTACATCTTTCTTCTTACTGCATAGTGAAGGAATTCTATGTCTGGAATAGGATTTGGTGTCTGATTCTTTGACAAGCTCATTTTGAGTCTGGCTGTGTCTTATTTTTATCGATTACAGTATTTCTTTTATATTTTTGGGTACCTAATTTAGTAGGTGGTAACTGAAGACACTTGTGTATTCTGTAAAATTTCAGTGTGAGCGTTTGAATTTGGATTATGTGCTACTGTTGGGGAGTGGAGGAGAAAGAGGAAGAAGCAGAAAAGTGTGGTTTGCTTTCTGAGCAAGGAGTGAATTCCTGCAGAAGGCATGGTGCTGGGCAAGGAGGAAAACCAAGACTGATGGTCCTGAGCTGTTTCACTCCTTGTGTTCACTAAATCTTGTAAAATT
The DNA here is from genome assembly GCA_013400575.1 of Peucedramus taeniatus. NCBI lineage: Eukaryota > Metazoa > Chordata > Aves > Passeriformes > Fringillidae > Peucedramus > Peucedramus taeniatus. Next base: position 139,143 of record WBNO01028809.1, on the reverse strand, counting down.
GTTGGAACTGCGACTGACTTTCTTACAGAGGAGAGTAAGATAACGCGAGTAAGCTCAGAGCCTTTATTCCACTACATTGTTGATACAGGACATTTTATTCCTTGTTATAGTTAAAAACAGGCCTGCCAGACTACCTTAAATGTATTTTGGCTTGCTTATCTCCTATGGAAAACTCTCAGTTCTGGGGCTAAGGTCAGTCCTGCCTTGCCTCTGAAGTTAAATTAGCTGGTTTGGTGTATGGTCTGTTTCTTGTAACATTTTTGTGGAATTTTATGGAATTGTTGTTGAAAGTGTGGGTATGACTGTAAGATTATCAAGGCGGGCTTTGATGTGAGCCTCATTAGACATCATCATCCTTATCCCATTGCCTGTAAATGGAGGCCACTGAAAGAGCACAGGAACATTCTCCTAGAAACTATGATCAGTGTAGACCAAGGCTGCAGAAAATGGCTTGTGGTGTTTGTCACGGTTGAGAAGCACAAAGAGATTTGGTGGTGGGTCCTGAGCAACTTGGAGCTTGTTCCCAAATTACTTTTGCTTCAAAATCACCTTCTGTGGTGTTTGTTCAGTTAAGCCACTGGGTGTTTACTGTTTTCCATGAGCTGCACTCTCCTGAGCTTTCCCCTTTGTGTCTTTTCCCTTGAGATGATTTTTTCAATGCAGTGACTGAGCTAATTTAGTTTTGTGGGCATCTTATGCCACTCATTCCTGTTCTGGCTGTGAACAGGACCTCTTCAATAACAGCCAGGTTGCACCTCATCTCGTGATCTACTGCTGCCGCTGGTTCTGGTGTCAAAATTTATTTACAATGAACTTCATTCTAGTTTCCCATAGCAGCTGGTGCTGGCAGAGAGCAAGGATCTGATGTTCTGGTTGGAGAGAGCAGGAGGGAATTTGTTCTCTGCTGCTTTATGCCCCTCACCAGAGGTGTGAAGTTTTGCATCTCCTGGCTCTGCCATGGGTCTGATGGAATTCCAGACCTTGTGCTGTGCATTAGCATTTTATTTTTTGATATTTAACCTGTTTAACATTCCACTTTACATCTTTCAAGCGTTTCCTGTTGGGGAAGAAGTGGAATCAGTGTTTACCTTTAATCAGCAGTGTGGCATTAAGAACTTTATCACAGTAGAAGCCTGAGGGTTTAAAAAAAATCTGTGACTTCTCTCTGTTCTTGCTGTTTGTGTATGGAAGTGTGTTGGAACGTTCCCTGGTGATGCTGGTACCTCATTTGAATAACTTGGAAGTGTGGTTTCTTATAATGAGTAAATTTATCCTGTGGAAGGAACTTTAATCATCTAGATTTTTTTTTTTGCATTACTTCCTCACACCTAGTTGGAAATTCATGAAACCTGGTCGAGTTTCCAGGACCCTTAAGGACTTGCAATGTTAAAATCATTCATTAACTGTTCTAATTATGTGACTTCTAAGGCATGCCTCTGTGCTTTAGGGCAAGTAGATATAATGACAAATACATGACACCTGGCTTAAATTTCAGAAACACGGAATCATTAAGGTTGCAAAAGACCCCTGAGATCCCTGAGTCCAACTGTGAATTATGTTCACCACTAAACCATGTCCCCAGGTGCCACATGCACACATTTTTTAAACACTTCCAAGGGTAGTGATTCCAGCATTTCCTTGGGCAGCCTGTTCCAAAGCCTGGCCAGCCTTTCAGTGAAGAAGTTTTTTGTAATATCCAATCTAAACCTCCTCTGGTTGAGCCTTTTTCTCCTGTCCTGTCACATGTTACCTGGGAGAAGAGGCTGACTGAGAAGAGAAATGAAGGCTTCTCCTTAAATGCATCTGGACAGATGATGTGACTATTAAAAACATTAGGGAAAGAAAAAAAAAAGGACAAAATATAGGGGTAGGTCAGATGGTGATATGTGGGCAGTGTACATGGATATTTTTATTTGTCAGATACTCATTTGAAGGGCTAAAAAACTAGGCACAGGATTTTCTCCCAAGTGTTAATGGGGGATTTGGTTTGTTGGAGTTCTGTTGTTAAAATCAATAGAGACAGTTTTTAAGAAATTTTCTTTTATACCTACAAAGGCAAAAATCTTTTCGCAGTCAAGCAAACAGATCTATATTTTCCTGTGATTGATGTAGGCTGATATGGGTGGCATTTGAAATTCAAACTGAAGGCAGCTTCTGACATCTCTGTTGCAGGTGGCTTCTCTGAGGTGGACTTGTAGATAAGGCTGCTGTATAGGCCTCTTCCAACATTTAATGTTAGAAAGGTGAGCTAAAATGAGTTTATTTTATTAACAGAGGTAAGTTTTAGCAATGGTAAAAGGAGGTGGTAATTTTTTAAAATGTTTTTTAAAGAGCAGTCAACCTGAGTCTTTGCATTCAGGAGGAGTAAAACATCATTAGCTGGAAACAAGAATAACAAAAATTTAAGTTTTTCAAGGTAGAGGAGAAGCAGTTAATCTAACGAAAGCCCTAATGTCAGGAGCAGAGAAAAACCAGCTTCTTGAGAGACATTTTGTCTTGGTAATCCTGCAGGAGTTTGGCTGCTTGTGGATTTTCACTGAGCAGTGGAGTAAATTCCCTTAGACTTGGCTGGTAATTGGCTTCACCTGTGCTTTATCACCTAGTGCTGAAAGAAAGGCATGCTGGCACCACATAGTTTGTTTAGATTTGCCCAAATGGACTTTTAGTCTCTGTTATAAATGAATTGTAGTATCAAGCATGTCTCTTGAAAGTGCTTGTTGGAAGGTTGCCTTTTGTGCCAGAGTGAGGAGGGAGAAGTTATCTTGTTGGTACAGCTGTAAACTGAAAATAAACCTGAAATTGAACCTAAAAGTAATTTTCTGTTGCTGCATCTGGAAGTGATCATTTGGAGCCTGGAATGCTCCACAGGGAGTAACAGAACCGGTCCCATTGGAATTAGTAGGAAATTAGGGCTCTACAAGCAGATCAGATCTGAGAACCAAACACTGAACCACCACCACTTGTAGCTTGTATTTCTGCTGCTTTCTTTCCTCTTTCCACGCTGGGATGGGAAGATCCCCAGTGACATTTCTCACAAAGGCAGAGTGTTCCTAGGAAAAAAGCTGCTGTAGGATTCTGGAGCCAGCCATGAGCTGTGGTGGCTCAGTAACCACGGGATACTTGAACAATACAGAGAGGTATGTGAAGGACAGCACACATTCTCCAGCTGTAGGCAAGAACTAGTTTTCTTGCATTTCCTTTAGAGAAACAATCAGGCTTGTTAAGATGATTAATTAATGGAGTTTTCAGCCATTAATCATTCCAAAGACCAATTTGGGTAGCCTGCAGTAAAATCCATTAAAATGCCTTGACCCTGTACTAATTGTTAAACTCTTGCTCTGTGAACAGCTCAGTGCTGAGGTAGAGGCACGTGGATGGCAATGGGGTAAGAATGGCTCCCTCACCTAGGAAAATATTTAGTTATTGGTAAAATTTGTAATAATGCTGGCTCTCTTGCTCTTTGGTTGTTGACTGACTTAAGTAGAGTGTCATTAATCCTATTGAAGTTATTAAGTAGGAGGGAGGAAGACATGATATGGAAAGGGGAAAACTGGTGCATCATCATCTGGTGTAACCTTGGCCTCATGTCAGGTTGATCCATATGAGAACTCATTTAAAACTTGTTTATTTAAACTATTCAACATACAGTTCACTGGGTTTGGAAAATAAAGATGAGGGAAAATGAGCACAGTCAATGTTTCAGATGAACCACGGGTTTCATGTGACTGTGATTTGAGTGACTCCAGTACAGTAGATATAAGTGCCCAAATGGACTTGCTCACTGAAGGCAGTCTTTCAAAACCTAGGCAAAATGTCAGTGAGAGCTACAGATAAACTTTGCAGAACCTCTTTTCCACCACTCTTTTACAGGAGTAACGTGAATACCTATTTAAAGTAAAAATATAATGGGCTTTAAAGGATAGACAGTGCTTGAACTTAATGGAGAATAATACTGAAGGTTAAGATAACTGCAGTGACCAAAATATTGATGTGAGGCAATGCTGATCTCCAAAATTGTGGATAAGATCCCCTGCCTTTTGGGTAGAGAAGTATGGGATTATCTTCATGTTTCTAATTGTATCAAAAGTTGTTGTTTACATCTTGTAAATTGATGTTTCAAGTTTGAGTCTGCAGTGTATTCTTGATGCTGTTCATTTGATTGTGGAAACTCATCGGGGAGAAAGACTTCTGGCAACATTTACTCTCAGTCTCAGTATGTTTTCATTTGAGTCAATTGAGAGCAAGACATTGACCTTGTCTTATAAAAAAATCACCTTAACTCAAGATTCAGCTAAAAAAAAAAACAAACCAAAACAACCAACAGACCAAACAAAAAAAACCCACCAAACACAAACCCTCACCATTATAGCATGTCCGGTTTAGACAAAAAGATTTGTAGATTAACGTTTTAAAATCCTTTACTGCAGGAAGACTTTGTTTTATAGGAGATGCTATTTAGGGTGTGCAGTAGTGGTGAATTCTCATTAAGCTAATGGCAAAGCTCTGATTTACTTCAAGACCCAATAAATCTCTCCTGGAAGTGCTGCTGGTGCTGTCTGTACTGTAAATGCTTGGACATCCACGAGGACAGAGGTCTGCTCTTGCCATGGCAGCAAGCTGGATTCTGCTTTACAATCCTCTGTTTGAAACTCTCTGATGTTCCTGGGATGCTTTTGGTCTCTCATCTTCCAGGAAACTTTTTGAAACTTCCTTATAGAGCTCCAGCTTCAATGGATATTAAATATCATTTGTCCAATGCAAGCCATCCGTTATCTGTTTCAGCAGCCTTCAGACAGCAGCATTCAAAGAAAGAAAAATGCTTCCCTCAGTCCTGTGGTTTTTTGCTTTACTGTCTCCAAACAAGTTAATTTTGTGATGTTCATCCATTTGCTCAAGTTTCTTATCTCTGCAATCCAGGCTTGAGGATTCACTTGCAGACCTGGTGTTTTGGGATGTGGAGGGGATAGGTTTGAGAGTTGGAAGTATTGTTATCTCAATTATTAGTTACTTTTACATTTCTTCTATTAATCTTTCTTACTACTATAAAACTGCTTAAAACTATGCATTTTAAGGGACTGAATAGTGAGAAATTGAGTTTTGTGCTGTCACAAATGCTGGCATTCCTGTGCCACTTGAATCTAGCTGAAGAGTGGGGCTGTGATTTTGTGACATAGGCTATGAGCAGCTCTGATGGTTCAGTTCTTTGGACCTCTGCAAGTGTAGCTTGGCTCATTCAGTCCCAGTTTCACCCTGTGCTGGTGTTTCTCCACCCCTAGAATGTGTGCAACAGAAGAGAGTACTCCTAGGAGAATAAATTCCTATTTATAACCCCAGGACACACTACTCAGTTGTAGGAGGGAACTGCATGTCCATGATATATATTTAATAATATAAATATAATTAATTCCAGGGTTCCTTTTCCTCAAATCGCTGGTTTCCCATGGTTTTAGGCAAGCTGGTGATAAACTGGGTCTGGTGGAAAGGAAGCTGATCTCTCCAGGGTTCCACTAGCTTCATATGTGTGAGGTGGGGCAGCAAATGGTGGGGCTTTTGTCTTACGACCACTCTTGCAGCCAAAGTGATTTTTTTGGAGCTCTTGTTACCATTGAGAAGAGGATGTCAGGTCTTTTAGATGCTTTCAGATTGACATGAAACAATTGAGGTATATGTTAGGGTTGTAGGCAATTTTTTGGTAAAAGCACTCCAAGGTACTTCTGTTACACAACTGCAGACAAGTTCAACTCCTTGCTTGTCATGTAACGTGAGAGGAAGAAGGAAAGTGGAGTGGATAGCAGCCTGAAAGGTTTTGTGTGGCATTAAAAAAAAAATGGTTTGGCTTCCATAAAAATGTTATTTGAGGAATGCGTAGACTTTTTCCCAGCCCAGAAAAATGTGGGATTTTTTCTGCACTCTGCACAATTACAACTGAAGGGACTTTGTTCATGCTTCAAAAACACGACTGGTATTGGCAACAGAGCCCAGGAATCTCTAACTTTCTGAAAGTTTGGATCATGTGAGAATTCTCTGTGATAAAACAGTAAAACTGTTAATTTTCTACTAGCAATTGGGTCATCTTTCACTGAAAGATGAGTTTAAAATAACCAAAAACGTTGCTCAAAGAGGAATATTTGGTACTAGGTCTGGTGCAGGCAGATCCACAGGCTTTTCATCACATGAGAGTTTGGGACTTATTTAGTGCAGTTTCAAACACAAGGAACTTGAAATCTAAATTTGATTCCTACATAGAAATTAGACATCTTTAGAAGCTGGAATGTATTCTCACAACAACGTTCATCTTATTTTAGATGAACATCTCCTGAGGTCATTCATCTTTCTGTTTTGAAGCTCACACTGCCACAACATCATAATTAAATGGGATGCTTTTTCTAACTTTAACATGTATTGTTTGATGGGGTTTTTTGAGACATCAGAAACTGGAATAGCTTAAATTAGAATGGTGAGAGAAAACCAGATTGCTATTCATTGAGAAATAGGAGGAATCGAGACAGTGTTTATTTTGCATTTATAGCTGGTGATTTATTTCAGGTCCATGGCAGTGAGCAATCAGCTGTTTTATCTATCGTAGTCAAGTTAAGGAAAGCTGCTGACATGATGTCCAGTTAATCTCTGTGCTCATCTGAGACTTAAGAGCTGCTGAAATAATGAGAATATATCCTCTCTGTTACAGCATTTGAAGTGATGGGTTTTTAGCACCCATACAATATTGCACAAGCTAGTGAAATCTCATAACTCTTTTTAAACAAAACCTCACCAACAGACTGATCATTTGGATTGGGTGGGTAATGCAAGATAGTTTGAAATGTATTTCTGTCAAAAAGGATTATTTGAAAATTGGTCTTTTCTAGCCAACGTTGTCTGAATAATTCTGATGCTTGAGGTGTCTTCTCTGGTGATCAGCAAAGCACATTGTTCAGGAATATCTAGAGAATGAAGAAGCAATTGTGTCAAATAGCGTTAAAGTACAAGAAGTGTCTTTGCATTAGCTATCCTGCTTGGAGAGAAAATTGCTATTCTAGATAGGAAACACTGATGTTAACGGGAGTAAAAGAAAGGGAAGAGAGGAAAACCTGTGCTGTGGTATGAAGAGCTACCTAAGTTTCACCACTGCTGCCATTTTTGAGATTGATAGCACTAAGACCCTATGTATCTGAAAATAAATAGACAGGAATTTCTCTCTTGGCACTCCTTTGTTCAAACATCATAAAAAGCTTTGGATAGTTTTGCTGGAGGTTCAGCAGTTCATATTTCTCAGGTGCTGAGAGGTAAGGAGCTGAAATCTGTTTTGGAGCCTTGGTGTCTTATTTTAGTGTAGTGGCTTGGTTACCACCCCTGCTATCCGATAGCCTTAATCCATCATGGAAACCTTCCTGGCTCATGGCTTTCAGCTCTGCTGTCTTGTCATGAATGATTATTTCCACTTGCCTGTGCCTTTGGATGTGGTGCTTTATGCTGCCTTTCCTGAGCTCGAGTCACTCTGGGTGTCTTATTAGCAAAACCTAGTAACTGCCTAGGCTGATGATGCTGAATTGTTGATGTACTTGAGATTCAGCTGTTGCTGTCTCAGTAGGGTTTGGGTGGCCTTCATGTGCAGCTGTCACACAATGGAATGTGTGTGTTAGAATCTGGCCTGTATGCCCGTTATTCTCCAGCATCTGAATATTGATGGATTACTACATAACTCTTAAATTGATAAAAAAATTCCCCGTTTTGGGAAAAAAAAATTTCCTTGTTTTGTTCCTGAGCTCTGGAACTGAGATTTTTTTTTTTCTCCTCCCATTTTTCTCAAGTGGTGATTTTGGTGTCTGACACTAGTACAAGCTCACACCCAAGTTTTTTCTTTACAAGTGCCTTTAAGGCAGAAATATGTCTGAACAGGCCTCCAGGGAGTGTCGTTCTCTCCTGTTTCCCTACTTACTTGTCTTATTTGAGCAAGGTGCTGATAAAAATTTGGGGCAAGGGATGAGAGAGGTATCACTGGAAGGCAAATGTGCAGAAACATGGCTGAAATGGTCAAACATTCTGGGCCTAAACTGATGGAAATTGACAAAGAGATGGGGTCTCCATGATTTTGTATGCATGAAGCTGTTTATTGATACACACAGCTGAGTTTATATACCTTTTCAGCTCTAGCTCAAAATAGCACAACCATAACATTCATGTAACTTGATGCCTTGTGAATGCTGAGCTAGAACAGAGGCTAGACAGTGTTAAAGAATAAAGTAGGGATTTATTAAAAGACCTCAATGGATCCACCTTGGGCAGCACAAGAGCCCAGCCAGAGCTACAGCCCAGGTGAACCAAAATGATTGCAAAAGGTCACCATATGAACTATGGTTCATAGTGCTGGTCATAGTCCAGCACTATGGACCATAGTTCTGGTCCATTTGCATATTGGAGTTAATTCTCCAGTTACAGCTTTAGGTTATGAAGTCCCATCCTTCTTGTTTTTCTCTCTTCAGTCCATGTTGTTTATGTTCTTGGGCCTGAGATCTGGATCATTTTTCCTTGGTCCCCAGCTAGAGAAGGAATTGTTTTGTCTCCCTGCTCTGTGAAGAGAGCTCACCATCTTCTTATATGAAGCTCAGAACTACACAGTAAAGCAGCACAGAATCTGAAAAATATAAAAGTTAAAACCTGAGGCATCAAACTAAATAACGTTTCTTAATTGAAGCTTTGTACAGACCTGCACAGGCAGGTGCAGTCCTGCAGAGTTTCTGCATTCCAAACACACCCAGGTACACCCAGGTACTCCGTTACCTTCCTCAGGGTTCTGCTCTCTGCTGCCAGGGCTTACAGCCTCCTAAAGCTATCACATCCACTTCTGTCATGAGTTCAGCAATGCTCCCAGCTCTGCTGTCTTGCTGTATTCCCACACTGTATGTCTCATTTAGACCCTTGAACAGCTGATTTGTTCAGTATCCACATACTGCCTTATCTTCAGATGTGTCTGCCTTCCTGTTACCTACACCTGACTTGCTAATTGCTTCACTGATTGATTTCCAACAGCACAGATAGCTGAAGCAGCTTCATTAGCAAGGAAATGGGTTGTTGAAATTGAGACTTGCTGAAGGGTTAAGCACTGGTACATGGTCACCACCTATAGATTCCTGCATTTCTCTAAGGAAATGTCACTGGTGTGTGACAGTTGCTCAGTTAGGTTTGGCTTTGTCAGAAAGAGACCTCATTTGGAGAAATCTGCCCAGTGAGGATTTTTTCAGGAAGATTCCATTTTGGTTTTTACATAGCAGATGATTCTGAAACATATTTTTGCAAGGATTTCTTTATCAGGTCTAGCAGAAGTAACATAATAAACAACTTTAAGCTTAATGAAATGGAACATGGATTATTCTGCAAGGTTGATTTTCCTGTAGTAGTTAAGAGGAGGTCTCTGAAGTAGAGAATCAAGACATTTTGTGGGAAGCCTGTTAGGGTCACCTGAAGTTTTCCACCTCCCCCATTTATTTCCTCTTCAGGGTTTTCTTTATTCTTTCTTTTTCTTGTCTCCACCTTACAAATGCTCTCACAGAATAAAAGTACCTGTGTTTTACAAGGGGAATTATTTCTATAAAGAGCTGGCACAGATGAGTGAGCCTCACCCAGATTTGCCTCCTGCTTTCATGCGCTTTCCTAATGGGTCTCTGGAGCCTGACCTCACTTATGCTGGCCATACATGCTTTTAAAAACACCAAAAAGAGGAATCTGAGGCAGCAGAGCATTCTCCAGGAAATGCTGGTGTGACTTGGAGGATGAAATAGGATTTGGGTACCAGGTTGTGGCTCTCTTTAAAAACCACATCTAGGCATAAAATAGTGCTAGCAGTCAGGATTTCAAAACAATTCACTCAGTGGAAGAGTAAAGAACAAATAACTTGTAGAGACTTTGCTTAATCAGATTAGTCAAATATTTTGTAGACATTTCTTCCCTTTTCAAGCACTGTTAATTCTGCCATGACTCCTTTATGCAGTAACTTCCTAAGCCAGACCTGTGTCTGATGCAAGTTGTGAATCTGCCTCAGATGATGGTGAGAAAACATTCCCACTTACTCAGATGTGGATTTTCAAGGTGATGGCCCTGACCCATACAATGAAAGCTCAGTGAATGCAACGTGCATTAAAGCAACAAAGTGAGGTTCATCCATGATGAAAACTCAGAATTTTTTTATTAAATTGTGGTTTTGTGTATAGTCCAGCACAATGTAGAATTATTAGTGTGACAGGGCATCATATTAAGAAAACTTAAAGCTTTTTTCCCCAGTTTTGCTGAGGTTTCTGACACAGCATTTCTGAACTGATACCATGAGACCAGATGCTGACAGAAATTTGGTGATGTGGAGCAGCTTCTCCTGGCTTAGTGCAGTTTTTTTTTTTTTAATGCCTGAGGGCATCTGGCTGGTGCTGCAAAACTCTATATGGTATTTTGTAGTTGTTGCCCCTTAGAAGTTTGTGACCTTCTATACTTTTATCAAGATACACACTCACACTTCTGTTTTTTTCTTAAAATCCTCTAGGAACCAGGTTACCATGAATAATAATAAATGCAGCATTCCAACCAAGAACTGTTTGTTGATCAGTATTTAACTGTCTTGTCTTGATATTCTCTTTATAATGTTAGAGGATTTTTTTTAAATAGTTCTGAAATAAAAGTGGAAAAGAAGGTAATTTTCCTTTTGCTTACGATGATGTAGTGTGAGCTGATCTACTTTAGGAAATCTTTGTGCATCTTTCTGAGAAGCAGCTGGTAAAATTCCAGGCTGAGCGAGTGAATAGAGAGCAGACATCACTGTTGGTGTATTTATTGCGAAGTCGTTTCTCTGGACCGATGTGGTCTTTAACTTCTGAACATCTCTGTCCCTGTAATGTTGTTGTCTCTGGTGCCAGCTTCAAAACTGTAACTGCCCAGTTTGTCCACCTAAGCCTCCCACCTAGTAATTTGGCTTCTCTTAATTGATGGAACAGAGTAAAAGTTCTCTATATTTGACTCCTATTTAATTATAGTAAATTTTGTCAGAAATAAAATATCGCTGTGCTTTATATGTCCAAAGCTCATCTCAAGGAGCTTCGTGTTCTCCCATGGATGGAAGTTGTTGTTCTCCCCATCAGCTGTGATGCTATATGGAAACTGCACCTGTGTTAATGCTGGAACCAAGGTGTTGCCTTCAGACTAGGCAGCACAATGTGTTCTTCAGCCACAAAAACCTGCTTACAGCAAGTGTGAAAGCTGTTGGTGGATTTGGTTATGAACCGTGATCACCTGGAGTCCAGATCTGTGTACTTTAACCCAGCAGTGCTGTATTTCGAGTTTACCTGTTCTGTGTTTATCTTCTTTGTGTCTTCAGCCCTTGGTGTTTATGACACAGAAATTTCTTTAGGGCATCCTTAACCATCAGGTGTTTTGGAGGCACTGTGGACATGGGTAAAAACATTTGTGGAAATGTAAAATATACATCGGTAGAGGATGGGAGTTGCTGCCTTAATTTCTGTTGTTTAAGGTTTCTTTGCTCACAGCTACAATGAGTTAGTTGCTCTACTTGTATTTTTCATGGTAGATTCAGTAATGAATGCCATTTGCAGCCTTGTTTTGGGGTGCTTTTTATCATCCTTGTGCCTTTGCTCTCCAGAAGTCCTGGCACAGCCAGCCAGGGAGGCACTGCTTCTCCGGAATACCATTACCCTGAGTTACTCTTTCATGTAGTAACTGGAGGGGTAATATTCCCAAGTTCCACATGCAAAAATAGGAGTGTGTAGCAGGTATAAGCATGCCTTTTATGATCCACTAAATGTGAAGAGCTCCAGGCAGGCTGTTTGTCTTGTAGCCCTCAGCTTTTTGACACAGCTATTACTGAGACTGGCTTTGGCTAGTTGTGTAATTCTGTAATGCTGTTGTGGCTGCCTGGCTCACCTCCATAACCAAAATGAAGGTAAATTACAGCATTCAGCACAGAAATGGATCACAAGTTAACAATGCTTGTGTTTATAATGCAGTTGGAAATTGATATTTGAGATGTCCTGGTGATGGTGTGTCTTATTGTTCTAGCTTGTTGGTGCCTATCCTGTGATCTAGGGATTCAGGAATACTTGAGCCAGTCTTTGGTACTATGCTAGAAGAAAATTGAGGCAGGAGGTCTTGAAAATAAAGATATTTAGCCTTTGGTCTTAGGAAGAAATTCTTCCCTGTGAGGGTGGTGAGGGCCTGGCACAGGTTGCCCAGAGCAGCTTTGGCTGCCTCATCCCTGGAGGTGCCCAAGGCCATGTTGGATGGGGCTTGGAGCAACCTGATCTAGTGGAAGGTGTCCCTGCCCATGGAAGAAGATGATCTTTAAGGTCCCTTCAATTCCCAAGCCATTCTTGGACTCTGTGATTAACTGGAGTGGGGATGGGTTGTGGCTGTGGTAGGAATGCTCTTGGTTCTTTTGCACATTGTAACAGTGATCATGGCTACAACTCCTTGGGGAGACAGCAGTTTTAAAAAGTTTTTATAATTTTTGTCCTCCATGATGAGTTAGGAATAGCTGTGTCCTTGAAACACATCTTGACTCTTTATGGCTGTGGAAAAAGATTTCCCTAAAAGCTTTTAGATCCTTGATTTAGCAACAAGAGAATATAGCTGCTAAAAGGAACTCCCTGAGTTTATTACATCTGTGAGACTGGAGGGATGGAGATGGAATGTCCAAGGGATTTGTCTGTAATGAGCCCCTGGCAGCAGATTTTGCTGTCCTTCAGCTGTCCTTTGTGGACAGATGAGGGGCATGGATGGAAAAGCCGTGTCTCACTTCTTGTTCTAGTTCCCCATGACTATTGAATCGAGTGCTGCTCAGCCTTGAGTCACTGGGTCTTACTCATGGTGGAATTTACTGAGTGCTGGTATTTACATAATCTCAGTGTCTGTGGGCTACATGAAGCCATGTGGTGGTGTGAGGACTGGAGGGTGTAGGGAGACCCTTCAGAGTGCGCAGTGTTTCAAAATTTGGTGTTTATTCTTACAGAATAACAGCAGGCCCAGTTGCCTTTGCAGATTGTGCCTGACACCCAGGCTTGATGGGTGTGCAGTGAGGAGGTGACTTGGAGGATCTTTGAGTGATTTTGTCAAGACTGAGATACCAATATCTTGACATATAAAGACTTTTTACTCTCAAAACTGGGGAGGAAAGGTTAAGGGGATATCCAGAAACAACGTTAGGCTGTGACCTTTGGAGGCAGACCTTCACCAGGCATTTCTTCATAAATATATTTTAGTAAAGTGTAAGATGGAGGGGTTCAGATATAGTTCACAATACCAAGCTCCTGAGGGCTTCCACGGGGCATGGAAGAGGATCCTCAAAATTTCCTAGTCTTTTTTCCTTTGAAATCACCTTTGGGAGTATCATGATGGACTTCCATCATTTAAAAATGACCCCAGAAACCCAGGATGGAGTGATGTTGGAGATGGGATCTAACACAGATACTGTCTGATTAATCCTGAGAACAAGTGTGTGTTTTTCCACTTGCTTTAGGACTTAATTTAAATAAGAACTTCCAGCTTCTCCTACCTCTGCTCTGGCTGATGTAATTCAAGCCAGAAATGAGTATCCACACTTATGTCCAGAACTTCAGTCTTTGCTTGTTCAAGATGTATCAGATCTTCTGTGTATCATCAGTGCACGTGGGCAGTAAAACAAGTGGTGAGTTCAGCATTTGTGGGAAGCATCCTACATGTTTGGCTGCAACTCCTGGACAAATGAATCTTCACTCTACTTGGACAAGTGTTTTGGGGTGGAAGGGAGAATGCTCTGGTAAACATGTTTCTCTGTCTGTTGTGGAGAGTTCCTGAAACATCCTACAGGTGACTGATGGCCTTTGGAACAACTTCTTTTCAGACAGCCTGAACTCAACACAATGAATCTTTAATTCAAATTGTCAGCTCTCTTCTTCACCTGGAAAAATGAAGCTCTCAGAAAAATGTGTTACATGTAATTGTAAATATGTCAATGGCCAGGATGTCCCATCACTGTTGATACAGCTGTTACCCAAAGCTCATGTAGAGGCAGATGTGAAATCTATACCTCCATGATGCCTCCAAGTCATCTGCAAACAAAGCTTATTTCTGGATCACACTCTCTTAGCTCCCGAATACCAGAAGGGGCTGGGAATGGGGAATTCCCAACAGAGTGACTAACTTTCATTGGGAAAAGAAACAGAGGAAATACCTTGAGAAACCAGTCTGCCAATGCTAGCAAGCATCACCATTAATTATTATTTCAGGGTGATTGTGTTTTCCAACAATTTGTCAAAATCCCCCCAGTCAGAATGGGAGCAATTTTGTGGAAGCCACCTTCAGGACCAGGGAAACACCTTTCTAAGAACTATTGGGAAACAGTGAAAGAACATATCCTTCTGTTTGGGTGTGTTCCTAGAAAATGCAGGCTTTGTTGGTGAAGACATAGCAGGGATGGCCTTAGCAGTGGGTTTACTTACATGTGTTTAAAGATTTAACCTATTGCATTCTTTGGAAGAAAGTGTGTGTTCATGTCTGTAGGGATGTGATCTATGTCCTTGGTGTATAAATCCTCTGAGACTGTCAGAGGGCAAAAGGGTAGCCAAAGGACAAACCCATATAACAGGAAAACAAAGATTTGTTAGAAAACAGTCCCATTCTTTCAGTAAAACTGTAAGATACCTGGCATGGGAATTCAAGACCCTTAGCTAATCATCATCATCATCATCATCATCATCATCATTTATTAATAATAATAATAATGTTGCATGCCTCCATGCTTTGTGGGTGTGCTTGTGCTTGCTGGGAGCTGGCTGAAAGTTTCAGAATAGCTGGAGTAGGAGGTGTTTAAAAGAAATAAAATTGATCTAATATTGTTGTTGCTTTCCTGTCACTTCATGGTTTTAATGTTTTTTTTGTTTGGAAGCTAGGAACTCTGAATATTACTATTTTATTATTTATTTATTATTTTTTTATTATTATTTTGAATCTTTCTCCCAGCTGAGAGATAGGAAGCCAGATCACCTTTGATGACTGCTCAGGGCCACAGAGATTCCTCTTTGTTTTATTACTGGTTGTAGAAGAGAGTTACTGCATCTAACTGCTCCAGCAATCAAAAGCAGTTAATGCTGTAAAGTGAAGAGACTACAACTCTGACTTCAGATATTGTAAAATTTTGTGGCTGATAACCCAAGAGAGGGAATGAGGGAAATAAATAACTCTGTTGTGTTACAGACTGGCATGTGAGCCCTGTGTCACTGAGAGGGGAAGGACATCTGAGGGCAGGAGCTCCTCTGCTCTGGGGACAGGCTGGGAGAGCTGGAGAAGAGAAGGCTCCAGGGAAAACTCAGAGCCCCTTCCAGTGCCTAAAGGGGCTCCAGGAGAGCTGGAGAGGCACTTTGGCAAAGGGGCTGGAATGCCAGGACAAAGGGAAATGGCTTCAAACTGACACATGCCAGGGTTACATGGGATATTGGGAAGAAATTCTTCCCTGTGAGTGTCCTGAGGCCCTGGCAGAGGTGTCCCTGCCATGGTAGGAGGTTGAAACTCGGTCTTCGGAGTCCCTTCCAACCCAAACTATTCTAGGATTCTTTGGTATTGGGAGACATGAGACTGATGATGGACTTTGGACCTGGCTAGCTTAAGAGATTTGACAGACAAAATGCTTTGGCAATAGCAAACAGTACTTTGAGGATTAAAACAAGATTGCAAGAAGATTCAATCAGACGGGCTCACTGGAAAAAAAAATTGCATCAAGACTTCTGCAAGCAAGAGATGTTTAAAATGTATAATTTTGTTTATGTGATGATTAAGCCAATCATTGTAGTAAAATGTTACTAGTCTTCCTAAAATGGTATATAAGCATATGTAGCCCACAGTAAAATCGGATTCTTTGACCATCTCAAAGTCTTCCCTGTCTCTCCAATACTTTGGTTCTGTGATTCTCATAATTCCAAGAACTGGTCATGATACTGGAGATAATTTTATTAAAGGAAATAGGTAGAGGTGTGAGTAGTCTTGTCCTTTGCAGCTACAAATGCCTTTCAGAAAGTCTTTCCACATGAATACTTGCAGGAAAATGATCTGCAAGGACAGCAGTCTTGTAAGAATTGACATAGGAGCAAAAATCTCTTTACCATTAAGAAGTGTGCTAAGTGTTTGGATTTCCTGTTTTGCAGCCAAGAATTGATTTAGTGTCTTGGCTTTCTCCATTCAGTTTTGTTTTTTCATTTCAGCAAAATGTGAAAGCATTCACTGCACTCTTCTTGTTATCAATCCTTAAGAAAGAGGACGTAGGGAATCTTTTCATGGCAGCTGGATTCCAGGCACAGGTAGATGGTGAGGATGACGTTTGTGTGGGCTGAAATTGGAGTTTGTTTTTTTTTTTTAAATGTGTCTTTTGTTACAGATCTGCTCTTATCTCCCTGGAAACTGAGGAATTGGAACAGCAGTCACAGAAGTAGCAGAGGAGCAGGTTTTAGGAAAAGGAAAAGCTTATTAGGGACTGGGAGATTTACCTGACTTTATAGCTAGTAAACATTTGAAAAGGAATATACTTTCCTTATACTAACCATGCATTCAATGTAGTAGTTGCTGCTGCATGTTTTTTGTCTTTGAGATGATTGCGTTTATAATTTTTTTTTCCTATTCCTTGGGCTTTGCAGTGAGCTGACTGCAGACTTCTGCATTGCCTCCCACCCCTGAGCCTGCCTCTGTCCTTGAATTCTGCTTGCTTCCTGGATGCACCAGCAGCACTTCATGGAAAGATCCAGGCTTTTTGCACTTGAGACGTGGAGATGTGTTCAGAGAAGTCACTTAATGTTGTGCTGTGCCACTTACTTGAATACATATTTTCTTTAATACTTCTGAATGTTGTTCATTTTATATGCCAGACTAAACTGTTTCAGAAAAGACAAGGATTCCACTTGGAAGTTTAATGGTAGACTTGGGAGGATGCTACATCTTTGTAATGCCTAAGTGCTTTGTATTGATGCCTAAGTGCTTTGAGCTGAATGTTAAAGGTGTGTGTATAGGGAGTCTGTGAATAATTAACAAAATCTGTGTGCTTCATTTTCTTTTGATTGACTGAACAGGAGGACCCAAAGTGGGTTCAGCATTCTGTCTTCTTGCTCTGTGTTGATTTACCACTTTGATTATTAATCTTACTGAGCTGAATTTTATGCAAGTTGTCTCTCACATCCCCATGAAGGAACAAAATGTTGCTATAATAGTTACCCAACTGTGGAAATTAAGATCAAGAAACTATAGCAACTTTCTTGCATATTATTTTCACAGTTTTAGCTGATGTTTTATCAAGGACAGCACACTCAAATGATTGATTGAGACCCCTAGAGACTCATAACATGACAAGAATGGGTACCAAATAAGTCCTTCCTGGTTTTATCTACAGTTGGTCTTATTTTTTTTCTTTGTCTGTCAGCATTTTGTGTTGAATGTCTGTGTGTTTCTTCTTGGGCATGCAGGGTTGCAGTGAAGTCTGTAAATGCACCATGGTGTGTGAATGTGTGTGTAAATGCACCTGAACTCTGAGCAGGAGCTGGCCTTGATGCACAGTCCTTTACTTTGTACCTGAGAGAGACACAGCTGGCTGAGAGGATGGAAAAGTGAAAATGTGCTGGAAAAATATGGTATTTTTTTAGCTGACCAGTTTTGTATAGTTCTGGTGTTGCTGCTCTTCCCCATCTGCATATCCCACTTCAAGAGGTTTGGACAAAGCTGGGAAAGGTGCAAAGGGGGACAGAAAGGATGAATGAAGAATGGCTTTGGTGTGATTGTGTTCATTAGCACTATTCAGCCTTAAATAAGAGAACTGAGAGAGATCTGTGTGATTAAAAACATGAGAGGTTTGCTCTTTCTTCTGAAACAAGGACTAGGGGACATCAAAGAGAAGGAGCAGCTGCCAGATGCAGAGCAAAAGGAGTAACTAATTCTGTTGCAGGTTTAGAGGATGTTAGGAGGAGTTTGTGAGATTAAAAAGGGATTCAGCAAATTCTATTGAACACAAATATATTTTAGCTCTGGAAGGCCCTTGACCATAAATAGCTATTTCTGGAGAGGTTATTTAGAGGAAGCTTCATTTCCACAGTTTCTTTGTCATCACATCTTTCTCAAGTCAAAGCATAAAGGTTGTAAGAAGTCTTTATTAATTATTTTGAGATGACTTGCAGCAATCTTTGAGCATTTAGTCTGTTTTGGTTACTTCATTAGTGCTCCTGTTGCTGTATGAGAGCATGAAGGAAATGTAAAATTTGCTTGTTACCTGAGTGTCCTGGAAATGCAAACCTCTGAAGGTGTCCCTTTTTGCACATTTTAATTTATGTGTAGGCTCTCTTTCACATCTCTAAAAGGGGTTTAACAGCATCTGTTTGTATAAAACAGGAAAAACAATTGTGTCGGCAGATGTCTGTTAGAGCTCCTGGAAGTTATTAATGAAAAGGGTGGGACTGTTACACCCCTCTGCTTGCTTTAAATTAAAGAGAGATGTGGTGGGGCAGATGTCAGTCCCAGTGTCTGGGAATGGTGCATTAATTTTACTCTGTCTTTCGGCAAAGCAGCCAAGTGCTATAAAGGATTGGGATCTATCTGCAGGCATGGTGAGGTTTACTCTGGGCTGCTTTGTAGCTTGCATTTAGTGTGTCTTCTGCAATCAGAAACAAGAAATGACATCTTTAAAAAGGTGTGTTAAACACTATAAAAATTCTGTCACTTGACATGGCAAGCTTTCCTGCCTATGGACATAGGAAATTTGGCCATCATTGTGAGCCATTTCCTCAAATAAATCCCAGTATTTTAGGAATTGTTTAATAAGTGCTGTTAGAAGTTTGTTCTTTCTGGAGAATCGTGAATTATCATATTATTATACCACATCTGGTAATGAGACATTGTCCATCACTTGATGTTATCACTGTTATCCCCATGGGCTCCCCAGCTCCTTCCCATCCCCAAAGCAGGGGGAATTTATCTCGCTAGCCAGTTGCTCTTCTTGGTGAGATGCTGAACATCCAAGGGCTGCTGATAGCCTGTGTCTGCTCTGATTACAGACATCTGATGATGCAGAAGCTCTCTCTTAATGTGTTGGGCATAATGTAGGTGAGCTGGGATGCCTGACTTTAAATATTCAACTTTGTCCTGAACAGCCTGATGATTGTTTTAATGCTGTAAGCCTGGGCACTGCTGGCTTGTCTAATCAGCCCCTTGTTCAGAGGCTGGCTGCAATCAGGGGAGTGCTGCTGCCTTTGGGGAGAGCCTGTTTTGATGCAGACTGATAGAAATGAGGTATTTCTAATTCAGCAGGGCTGGCACAGGGAGATGAATGCGTGCTCACATCCCCTGCCCCTGGCAGCTGTTTGTCAGGTGGGAAGCTGTGCTCAGTGAGGATGGTCCCCAGGGCTGCAGTGCACCTGTGTGTCCATGGGGATTGCCACGTTGTCTTACTGTTTGAAAGCTCATTAAAGTTGCATCTCCCATTCATAGTTCCCTCCTTGCCCCCTCTGGCTAGCTGTCCAGGCTTTTGTGAGCAAACCAGAATTGATCATAGCAATTAGCTAAGCCCCGGGGACATTTTGAAATGTTAATATATATAGTTTTTTCCTTGCTCTTAGATAGCTCTTTGCTACTGCCAGTGATTTGTGCTTTATTGCTTTGATGCATTTGCTTTTTTTCCCTTTAAGAGTTCTCAATAGACTGGTATTTAGGTAACATGGTGCCCTCAAGATGTTTGTTTAGCCTTAAATTTCCAAGTCAGTATTAAACTGGTGATATTTCCAGCAGCTGTTAAAATTCTGCTTGTGTTTTTCCCCCTGAATTGTATGCTCTTACACAAAAGATGCAGAGCAAGTGACATTTAATTCATCTAAAAGATGAATGGCACAAGAAAACACTTTGTATACTCAGATATAACCCAAGATCCAAGCTGCTGTAGGCTTTCACAGGAGCTGGGTTGTTGGAGCTGTTTCTTGCTTGTAACTTCCTTACCTTGAAACAAATCCAGTCAAAAAGAAAAATGTGTAAATATTTGGTTAAGAGGTGATGGGGAACTACTGTCTGAACCTTAAAGGCTCTGTTATGTATGTCCTAACAAGCATGTAGCTTGCCTTTTCTTGCAAATACTTGTCTTTTTCCTACAGAAGCAGCATTCAGTGTCCTTTTCTGACTGATTTCCTCCTTTTTTGGCCCAAGTTCAGCATTAGCTTCGGTTCTGAAGAAGTGGGAACTCAACAGAAAGTTGTGGCTTGCCAATTGAGAATCTCAACTGAGGTGGTGGTTTTGTAGTATTGACTCCATGTGGCAGTTCTAATCAAAATAAACACAGCTCACCCTGGGAACTGGATGCTTGCCTTGGAAAATAGGATTGAAGAAATCAAAGCTTTAGTATTTTAGTCTTTAGGATGTAATTGTAAACACTTAAACAGCAATGTTGTTATGTATTCAGTTTCCTCTCCTTAGTATCACAAGTAAGCCCATCTTCTTTTAGGCTAATCTGAATTTTTCCTTTAAGATTATTAGTTATTAAAGCTCTTTTCCATTTCTGGGGCTAGTAGAAGTCCCCACGCTGCATATTTAAGGATGTAGGAACATCTTGTACCAATACCCTTCTTTAACTATTTTTGTTTGTTTTAGAAAAATGCTAGACAAGCTTGGTATATTTCCCACTTCACACCATTATGGTGCTCTGTTAGTTTGCTCAATTATTATGTGTTTGTAATGTGAGTTTGTGGACATTGGGGCTTTAATAGTTTCTACCTCGATAATGAGACCCAGTTTTACATTCTGTACTTTTATAACAAAGTGTGAGGTGTTTCTGCTCACTCTGAGTATAGAATTAATTCTGGAACAACCTCTGTACCCAGTCATTTGATGCTCTTTTTTTGGGTTGCATCTTTTTGATGTGAGAGCAGGGATTTTAACTGGTGAACTTCTTTCTTATCTCTTAGGTGATGGCTTAGGTAGGTGGTTTGTATAACTTAAATTTTCAAGGCTCTCCCAGTATTGTACTCTCTTCTCAGTATTAGGGAGAGCTCTTGGAGATTAACAGGTTGCCCAGAGAAGCTGTGGCTGCCCCATCCCTGGAAATGTCCAAGGCCAGGTTGGATGGGGCTCTGAGCAACCTGGGACAGTGGAAGGTGTCCCTGCCCATGGCAGGGGGTTGGAAGGAGATGATCTTTAAGGTCCCTCCCAACCCAAACCACTCTATAATTCTGTAATTTAAAGAGCAGCAATGCTTAGTGAAACTATTGCAGATTTGAGTCAAAGGCCAAACCAATGGCAGGTGAGGAGGTGATGGTGACCTTTACACTCCTAGGAGGACCCTTGCCCTTCTCTTGCTTCTTGTATCTAAGTGGGGATTTTTTTTTTCTCTTTTTGCCCTTCCTCTTCCCTCCATATGAATTCTGATTCTTTCTCCTATTTTGACTCCTAACCAGGGTCATGCTGTGGTTCCAACTCACACACTGAGTTTGGTGTTTTTGTTTGGAGTGCAGTCTTTGATATGAATATCACTTCCTGTCTTGTCAACAGCATTAGGACTATAAAAAGTATTCTGGAAACTTCAGAAGCATCCTCCATAAATATAGTTAATTAAACCCATAGTTTCCAGTATGCCTCAAACACATATATTGTTCCAACTCATGACATAGTGATAATAAGATGACAGCTTTAAAATGTGCTGCTTTGGCTAAGCCCTGTCTTTCCCATCTTCCTTTGTGGTTTTTAGAGGCTATTGATGTTACAGCCTTCGTA
This sequence comes from Peucedramus taeniatus, assembly GCA_013400575.1. Taxonomy (NCBI): domain Eukaryota; kingdom Metazoa; phylum Chordata; class Aves; order Passeriformes; family Fringillidae; genus Peucedramus; species Peucedramus taeniatus. The sequence goes on along the minus strand of WBNO01028809.1, from coordinate 117,393 downwards.
TGGCACATGAATTCTCTGGCAGTTTCCTCTCCTTGCAGTCCAGACCTTTACTGCTGCTCCTCTCACATATTAAAATGTTGGGGGTTTTATATTCCGTTTTTGTAGCCTTGTTGTGCCTTGCTAACCACAAGGGATAAATAGTTCTTGCTTTAGGAATTCACAAGAAATGCAGTTCTTGCATTTCTACTTGCCTGGTCATGGGTTTTTTTTCCCCTTCAGTGATCTCTGGAGATGTCTTCACCATGAGGAAGGCCCTCAACTCAACTCTGCTTCTTTCCTTCTACCTCACCTTTCTCTAAAGGTGCACTTTTTTTTTTTTTTCTGCAGTATTTTTTTGCAATTTTTTCCCCAAAAATTAAAGACCCCATGGGTTGAAGATATAAAAATTAACTCCAGAAATGCCTTGGTTTTCTGGAGTAGAAATGTGGAACATTTTTTCTATGGTAGAGTGAAGATGGAGCTCATACGGTGGCCAGGAGATGAAAGCGCTTGTCTTGTGTTGCATATTTAATTTTCAGTATGTTCTTTGGTTGTGATTTTGTAGGCTCTGGATGACTTGGGTGCAGTTCCTTCTGCCCCCAAATGCTTCTAGCCCTCAGGGCTGGTGCCTTGCTGCTAGCTGCAGTGTGGAAATGCCACCAGCAGAGCAGTTCATCATGAGGGGGCAACAAGTGCATTGGAATGCCCAACGTATGGATTGCTTTGGGAATGGGAAATGTCAAGGAACTTGCAGAAGACTAATCCAGTTTGGGACCAATAAATGTGTGGTTGATTTATAGGTTTTGAATCAAACATGTTGCTACTCAGACTTGATTTTTCCAAAAGTAAAAGTGAGGTCAGAGACTACATTTCCCGCTTTTTCTGGCTTTTACCATTGACTCTGTAGCTTGGGAAAAAAGAGTCTTCATTGCCCTCAATGGTAGTGTGGAGTTGGTAGCAGCTCCAGGGCTATTGCTTTTGCCACCCACACTGCTGGAACAGTGCTGACACCCAGCTTCAAAGCACAGCTTTGGAATCCTGCCAGGTAGGTGTCTTTGCCTGCTTCCAAAATGTGTAGTCACCTGCTGCTCTCAATTGTAGTTGGAAGTGGAGGGGTTTTTTGGAGACACCCCTCACCTTTGGTTAGCTAAAGGGAGAGAGAGATACTCCTCATACTCTCCTCTGTCCATGGGACTTGATCCAGCATTTCAATTCATAAATCAGATTATTCCTAGTCACCCTCATTTTCTAAGGGAAAAATAACTTGGAGAAGGAAGTTTGGGATGGAGATGGGTGTGATGTGCTGACCTGGATCAGAGCTCTCCCTGCAGCAGAGGGTTCATATTTTTCCAGTCATTCACTCTGAATTGTGTGCTGCAGCCCTGGGCAGAGACGGGGCTCTAATTTGGGGATTTGAGAGATGGACTTAGCCAGGACTGCCACACATACTGTCTTGAGAAGTACTATAAATGCTGGCCTAAGGATAAAAATGTATTTCATGATCATTTTTCTGAGTAATTATTTTAAAATATGCAGGGGGAGTTTATTTCAGTGAATTAAAGCAATTAGATTGTGACTCTCTGCACAAGCTTTGCAAGGAGGCTGGTGAAGTGTCCAGTTCCATGCACACTCATCTCAACACCAAGTGTGTTATTTCAGTGTCATGGCAAAGCTTTTCTGTCCTGGAGATCCATGGGCAGTGGGAATTCAGCCTTGCCAGGAGCAAGGGCGTGTTCTCTGCCCTCAGCTCTGGCTAACACTGTTTTTTTTCTTTACAATGTAGATAAACATTCGTCATCATTCTGATTATCATTTAAAACCTTCAGCTTAAATTTCTGAGCTACAGGTTTTGATCCTAAATTAACAGATTTTTCGTGTCCTGCCATATTCCCCTATCTGGGTAAAGCACTTCTGAAGTCAAGGAAAGGCAATTTAACTTTGCAAAGAACAGCATATTGTTTATGACTACAGCAGTACTCCAGATCCTTTTCTGGATAAGCAGAATGGTGTTTGGAAGGTGGTTTTCTGCTTTTCTTCCTGCAGGTTCTACAGGATGTAGAGAATCTATCATGGAGGGGAGACTGGGAGAAAAGAGAAGTATATGGTTTTCCTTTTAGCTTTAAGTATCTTTGAGACCTCTCCAGTGGTCCCTTTTCTTCTTCCTCTGGAGGTCTTTGGTCCAAGAACATGCTCAAAGCAAGTCAAACTAGATGAGGTAGGTGAGGGCCTCATCTAACAGAGCCTTGATTATCTCCAAGGATGGAGATGCCACCACCTTTCTGGACTGTCACTCAGTTCTCCACTATCATCATGGTGAGAATATCTTCCCTAGCCGGATTTCCTAAGTTGCACTGCCCATTGCCTCATGTCCTTCTGCTGTGCACCTCCAGGAAGAGTCTGGCTCCATCTTCTCTGTACCCACTGATTACAAAGCTGCAGTAAGGTTTGGTCATTGATCATCTCCATGCTGAATAAACCTGGTCTTCTTAGGTTGTCTCAGCTTGGCTATATTGAATGTTTTTGTAAGACATGCAGATGATCTTGAGGTCTTCAGGCCTTTCAGCTGCTTTTTTGCTTTTTGAGATGAAAGGAAACATTCACTGGAAAAGTACCAATTTGTGTAAGACTGCTAGGACTTCCCTTTCTTGTTCCACATTACAAATCTCAACAGCTTTCCTTTGCAGATGTTAGCTACCTTGTCTTGTTTCATTTCTAAATAAGTCCAACTCAAGAGGAACTCAATAACCTCCCACACAGGTGGTTTGTATCCAAAATAGTTGAGTATTGCCTCTGCATTCAGTCAGTACAGTTAGAAATAAAGCTCTGCTCTAAAAGGAAGATGTTCTTTGTACATTCAGACAGATTTTTAGAGACCTACACTTTTTCTTTTAGACTTGTATGGTTTTGAATGTATATTAATGTGTCTTTCAGAAGTAGAGTCACAGTAAGTAAAGGTGTTGAACACCCAAATTTCTCCCCTCACAGTAATATCAGTATATGCTCAGTATCCACGATGCTGTTTCACAGCCCTGTTACCTCTCATCTCTTCTCTATTTTCTCCTGGCAGGTGCAGCATGCTTGTTTGTTTATTTGTTTGTTTGTTTGTTTGTTTATTAGGGAACAGGGCAAAACTTCTCCCATTCAGAGCTCAGCCTTGCAAATAGTTGGGCTGAAATAACACAAGCAGATGCTGGACTGGAAGGAGTAGGACTGGGGCAAAGACCTGGGGCACAGAGGCAGGAAGGTCAAAAAGGTGCTTTTAACAGGTTCTTTGTAATGTTTGTACTCTCAGAACTAACCCAGAGCTCCTTGCCAGTTCTGTTGTTAATTATATTTGCCTAGACTTTTTATAACACAAGTTTATTTGCAAACAAGGTGTGGGAATTCTAATATTTGCTCATGGTATGTTTAAGAGCTGAGAGCACTTGATTTTTTTTTTTCTTTTAATTTTTAAGCTAGATCTTAATTTCTTTGAGCTCCTCACCTTAAATAATATTGTTTTTAAAAAATAAAAACAACCCCCCAGGGCAAATTTCATTAAATTTCATAACTGAATCAATTGGATGCTGGTTCTTCATAATTTTTCCATTTATAGCCCTGCCATGGAGAAGACCTGCTCTAGCATGAATTCCTTCCTAAACAAGCTTTTCTGTTTTTATGTTCATTTTTCTTCATTGCTTAATATTCAAGAAACTGCTGTTGCTTCTTAGGGGGTCCTGGTTTTGCTTCAGACTGCCTTGCAGCGTGCTTTGTTCTTGTTGCAAAAGCACCTTAATTGGTTAATCCCACCCTTACACTCCTGTAGTCTAATGTCTTGGTTTTTTACTGTTTAATGTGCTTAATAATGTCAGCTTAGCCTTGAACCTATTAAAAGATTGTGTTGCTTTGTTTTTAACCTTTTCTCCCCTCACTGTGATGTCAGTATATGCTCAGTATCCATGATGCTGTTTCACAGCCCTGTCCCTTCCCTGTCCCTTCCCTGTCCCTTCCCTGTCCCTTCCCTGTCCCTTCCCTGTCCCTTCCCTGTCCCTTCCCTTCCCTTCCCTTCCCTTCCCTTCCCTCCCCTCCCCTCCCCGAGATTGGTCTAAAGGGTTTTCAGAGTTTTTAATTTTAAAAAAAAAAGTTTTGTGTCTCTGTGTGTATCTGTCTTTAGGGATTTATTCAAAGTGGTCTTTTACTCCTTGTAAGTTTTCTTGTTCAGGATACCAAAAGGATTTTGAAGGGTATTGAGAAGATTATTTGGCTTATTTTGAAATAAAACCATTTAACTGAAGAAATGCCTGTTTCCTCTGGGATCCTTGCTCTTGCATCTGTAATTCAGGAGTACAAGTGTCAGAGACAACTGGCTTAAGTACTTATCTAGGAACATGGTTAACAAGACTGTTGTAGAGTTTTCCTTATGTTTTCTGGCAGGAACACTTCTGCACATATTTGCTGTAGATAATCCAGGCTTTTTAGTCATAGCTGTAGATTTGGTTTGTCAATTTGGGTGACTGAACTAAATTGCAGTATCCTCAGTCTGCTTTCTTCCTAGGTTTGAGAACGCATGGGATAAGTGCTCCTTATAGCAAAGGAGGCTGTCACTTCCATTTTCGAGGTGCTCTGGTATGCTGTGAAATGCAGAAAACATGATCAGGATGTCACAGGATATTTTCACCTTTCCAGCCCTTTTCCAATCCCCATTTTTTCTCCTGTTGCTGCTTTGTTTGCAGCTTGTGGTGGAAGCAAACAACTTCTCTTCCAGCTTTCTGCAGGCAGCTTGAAATCTGAAATTCAAAGTGAAGAGGGGTCTCTGGAGTTAGTACAAAATGTTGCTTTTTTCTCATCCCTGTAGGTTTAAATTTCTGCCATGAAGTGTTTTTCAGAATAAACAAGCAGTACTGGCCAATACATTGGTTTTTCAAAGCTTTGTTGGAACGACTCTTTGAAGAAAGAACAATTCTGCAATTAGTAGGATTTTGCTTGGTGTTAAAGGTTGAAAATCTTGCTGGCAAGGAAACTGGGCCTGTGCCAGAACATGCTTTTAAATATCTGTATTCTGATCTCGTTTCCAAAGGCAATAGTAAGAAAGCCCAACCCCTTTACTTGGCTGCTGGGGAGAAAACGCGGTGCTGGAAGGAATCCATCTTATCAGCTTGTGCCCTTTTCCTTTGAAGAGGAGCTCTTTGTCCTTTGCCTTTCTGAGAGCCTCCTACGAGCAGAGCGAAGTTTCTTGGCTATTGTGTCCCTCCCTGAGCTGCCTCATTAGTGCTAGGCTGAGGTGGCCTTTCCCCAGGGATGGGGACAGAGCTCCCTCCTGGCACTGGAGAACATTCCCTGCTCCTGCCTGCTCTCCATCCCCTGCTGTGCAGTCTCCAGAGCCTCCTCGTTCACAGGGATGGGGCATCTTTGCCATCCTCATTGGCATAGAAACCATGTCCCTGAATTTCTTTTGTCAGCCCTGACTCTCACCAGTGATCTTTTATGTGTGATCACCAAATTGGGACCCTTGTGACAAGAAGGACATTGAGGGGCTGGAGTGTGTCCAGAGAATGGAAACGGAGCTGGGGAAGGATCTGGAGCACAAGACTGATGAGAAGTGGCTGGTGGGACTCAGCCTTGAGAAAATGAGGCTGGGGGGAGATCTTTTTGCTCTCTACAACAACCTGTAGGTTGTATACACATGAGGGAAGGCCTCTTCTCCCAGGTAGTGACAGGATGAGAGGAAACTACCTCAAGTTGATGTTTTGTGTGGATATTAGGAAAAAAAACTGGCAGGGTTGTCAAGTATTGGAAGAGAGTGCCCAGAGAAGTGAAGAATCACCAACACTGGAGGGATTTAAAAGATACATAGATGTGGCCCTTGGGGACATTGTTTAGTAGGGGCCCTGGCACTGCTGGGTTAACAGCTGGGCTCAATGATTTTGCAGGGCTTTTCCAACCTAAACAATTCTGTGATTCCATGATAAAGAGCCGTGTGAATTCACAGCTTCCCCCTTCAGATGTTGATGGTGCATGTGAGCATGTCCAGCCATCTCTAGTTCCTTGGAAACAGATGGGCATAAAATAGCATCATGGGACTGGAATTTTATTAGTTATCATTGTTCTTGTGCTTCGGAAAATTAATTTAATTTGAGATAACTAATGAAAAAGTCGTAGGGGAGCCTTTCCCGCGGCAGCTTTGCTGCGACTGTGCCTCTGCCATTTGCTGGGCAAGTTGCTCTTAATATATCCATTAACTCCTCTTGGATGGGGTGAGCTGCTGGCTGCTCTGTCTGCTGCTGTCAGTTCCCGATGTGGAGCATGAACCTGTGAGCCATTATGCCACTAATAATCAGAAAGGCCTCTTTGAGTGCTTTTTCCTGGTGTGCAGGTGCTGTTTCTGCAGGCTTGGAGGATGGAAGGCAGGGATGAGCCAGGTGGGTCATGCTTGCAGGAGGTGTTTTTCCCTGCTCTGTAGGACAAATTTGGGAATATGTAGTCTGCAGATGTTTATTTTCAGGCACACAGCAGCAATTCTTGCCATTTTTTAAAAACTGACTCTTGAGTTGCTATGTATTACAATATTGATGTCTTTCAAAGAAAGCTGCCAGAGAGAACTGATCAAAGCAAAGCAAAGACAAAACACAAGCTCAGAGCATTCAAGTTTACTGACCTCATTACCTTGTCTCCAGCACTTTAAATTAAGCTGTTTAGATGACAAAATTCCATCTTCCTGCAACTGAGAACCGGCTTTGACAGCACACTGAAATTGTAGTGTCTGCTACCTCTGGCCTGTACTTCACAATTCATAACATCTTCTTTACCTAAGCCTTATTTAAACCTCCAGATAAGTCGGGTTTTAGTGCTATTTACACATTCTGACCAGAAGAGCCTTACTTTTGTGCCAATGTCACCGTTTCCCACGGATTTTTGAGCAGGGAGCAAACGGATCAGCTTGTGTCCTTTCATGTCTTTATTTGCCATATGATTTTTTCATTGTTACCAAGGCAACCCTTCTACCCACCCCCCGGCAGACAAGCACTCAATACAATGTAAGTTATTGTCTGGAGCAATTATTACGTTATTATTAAAGCCCTGTTGACATATGTCAGTATCCCGTAGGAATTTTAAACAAGGGAGAGCAGAGACAATAGCAAGCATTGGAGGATTGCGAACGCTTTGTGCCGCTGGTAGCATGGGGAGGGTGCCTGTAGCCCTCCTAACAACGTCTCATAAAAACTATGAGCAGTCTCCCCAAACTGACAGAAGTCAGGATGTGTCAATGTGGATTTAGATGGAAAGGGGAAAGAGGAGAAAGTGCTCTACCAGGGCTCTTGGGCTGCGTGCTGCTCCTTGCGTGGCTGCCGTGTGTGCCGAGCATATTCGCGTGAGTTCAGTACAGCCCGTGGGGACGTGCTGTAGCACTGAGTGTGTTGTTGTGATGGAGATGATGGTAAAATATCCTCATCCCACGTGGATGGGAGAGTGTTCTTTGTTAGAAAGTCTTCTGCATTCATGATCCCTGTTTGTGTGCCCTGATTTTAAAAGGGAATTATTCATCAGCAGTGTCAGGATGTGTGGGAGCTGGGCAGTGAGCAGATAAAATAAGAGAGGAAAGTGGCTCTTGACATGATATGTTTATTTGTTTATAGATTACAGCATGATGTTTCTTTTCCAAAGGAAGGCTGTTCCAGTTTCCCAGCAGTAGGAATTCAGGAGATCCAGGAGCAGAACTTGCCTTGCAGTTTCCTCTTGCTATACATTCCCTGCCAGTGTCACTGGGGTTGTATTAATGAAGCCACCACCGCTCATGCAGCCATAACAGCCCAGCCTTTTCCATCCTGCCCCGTATCCTGGGACTGCATTTTCTGTCGCCTTTGTCTTGCTGATGCAGTCCTTCTGTTGAGCAATAGCAGAACTGACAGGGTTTTATAGCACTGTATTGATTTCTTCCAGGAATTTCCTTCCAAGAAGCTGCAGTGTTGTCATGGGTCAAAGATGTCACCAGACTGATTTGGCATTTCATTTGTGACAGTTGTCAGAAGAGGCTGTGGCTTGCCCAGAACATCTTTGTCTTGGGCTCTGCAAATGTTAAGAGCAGTTGTGAGTGCAGATGGAGAACCCATTAATGAGCTGCATATGCAAAGGAAGAAAAAAAAAAAAAAGGAGAGTTTGCAAGAACCTTTTTTTGGCTGTTGGAAAGTGAGGCTCTTTCTGGTTATTTAAAAGCTCATTTCTCTGGGAAGCTTACTTTTAACTCCTGTAAATAAAAGATCTGCCTCCACAACTTCTCCTTCCCATTGCTTGGGAAAGGTCTCCCAAGATTTGTCCATCCACCACTTAGCACAGAAGTGGATGGGGTTTGCCTCATCCCTCTGCACAGCAGTTTTATTTATTTATTGCCAATAATACTGTGACAATATTTATTGTCACAATAAATATTTGGGGATATGTTTGTATATCTCGTTTGGTGTTCCTCTCAGACTAGGACACAGCATTGTAAGGCTGTAATGCTCAGTCTGATGCAGAATATGTTTCTTGGTTCTCATTTATGGTTTTTCTGTGGTTTAGTTCTCACATAGGTTTTGTGTCTGTGGATAGCAGCAGTGAGGGCTTCCCAGCTAGCAGAGAGATCCAAGTGCATCTGAATCCATTTGCTGCTGGCATCTGGCAGCTGTCTGTCAGGTAAAGTCAGCAGTGGGTTCCTTTTTCCAGTTCCTACATCATTTCAGTGCCTGCTCTGCTCCTCTGGCTGTTTTCCTGACCTCTGCTGAAATAAGGGGTGGCAGATGTGTGAGCTCTGTGGTTACCCCTACGTTTGTGGGTAGCAGCACGAATGGATGCACACTCTCCCACCACAGCTGCTCAGAGCTTTTTGTGTTTCAGTGGTGTTGGAGGCAGCTCAGCCCAGCTCATTAATGAACACTGCAGCGAGGCACAAGTTGGTTCATAGAGACTTTGTTAAAGGCTTGTTAAAGGAAATCAGGTTTCATTGCTAATGGCACTGGAATATCTATCAGCATATGTCTTTTGACAGTGTTCCCATTTCAGGCTCTGAAAATGATGTAACTATTTTACTATAATAAAATAATTACAATTTTCAGTGAGGAATCTAGGGCAGTAGGCTATGGTTCATAAAAACACTTGCTTTGGCAAACATTTTACCACTCAAAATAAAAAGCAATTATTTAAAATTATAAAATCTCTTTTGCACAATGTTTCAAACCTTATTTTAAGTACTGGCAGCATTCCTGAATGTGTCTGAGCACACCATCACCTCTATGGAAACAGTTGAAGTCTTGTCAGATTTGCCCACTTGAAACTTTGTTGTGAATATTTTAAACATAGGCTGTTGCTGTTGAGTCTTTGCTGCTAGTTGTAGGGGTGGCATGTATTTATACTACATTTGCAGGGAAAGAGTTTATTTTTAATCTTTCAGTGCTAATGAAGCGGATGATGAGGAGAGATACATAGTTTGTGGGCCGAAAGAACAATTCACAGGTCATTTCTTAAGTAGTATTAAACATGCTAATAAGGCATGCTAGATGGTTGTGCTGGGGGGTCTTTATTGCACACAGCAGAAGCAAACCCAAAATGATAAAATTCTTTGCTGTTAGCTGCAAAAATGCTTTTGCATAAAATGTCACTTGCTATAAATTCCCTAAATTTGCTCTTTTACAATAAGCACAAATGATACCAGTTAGCTCAGCAGCAGCCACTCGCTCAGCTTGGTCTTTTCAAGCTTGTTCTTAATAAGCAAAACTGATTTAATGTTCAGTGACTTTTTTATGGAAGGCTGCCTGTGTGCCATAGTGTTCTGTGCCTTGTGGGTGTCCTCATGTCCCTCCAAAAAATCCCCTGTAACCGATAGCTGAGCCGTGTTCCGTGTTCTGGGGCTGCTCCAGGTATCCATACACCCCTGAGAAAGGGAAACCTGCTTTTTTCCCAATAAATGATTACGCTTCCTTCAAATGTATTTGCATTTTATTCTGTAACAGTTTTCCTTGCTGCCTTTGGTACCTTGTGTTGCGTTCTTTTGTGCTACACAAACTTCGTAGGTTGGGTATATTAACACCAAATGGACCTTTCAAATGGCAGGGTGATTATAATAAATGCTCAGCTTGGTCCTGGTTACAAATTTGTACTGTTTTAGACTCCCTGTTTGTATGAAGAATGAGGTTTTTTTTCAGACTTGTTTCTGCTGTGTTCAGTGCTTCCTGTGTGAGACAGCCTGCAAGTGCTTGTGAGGTGAGCTCTGAAGTTGAAAAATCTTTCCCCAGAATGAGCTGTGTGTTCATTTTGCCCGAGTCAGTCCCTTACAGAAAACACTCCTGGCCTCTGGTGTAGGTTATTTCCTTTGTGCCAGCAGTTCCTCTTGGAATGGTCTCTAAATTCAGGATGACTTCTTTCCGCGTCTCAGGGTTCAGTGCAGACACAACAACAGATACTTGTTTAAGTCTACATCCTAGTCCCAGGACACATCTTTGGTGTTAAATGCAGTTTTCCTTCATCCAGCTGAATTTGAGATGAGAACAGTAATGGAAGTTCTCACCTCTGGAGAGCAAAAATGTGACAAAACTCTTGGTGGAGCACCTATCAGTGTGGTTTGGGGCTTTTTCTTGTTTTTTGATAAAGAGTTGTTGGAATCCTTCTGGCAATCCCATCTTGTATTTCTGCTGAATTCTGACTGTTTTGTCATCTGCATGCTACCTGCCATGTGGCACATTTCATATACTTGTTTGGCAAAGGAGAGGAAAATACATCCGTGTTCTGCTTTAAAAATAGTGCTGCCGTCTGTAAGACCACTTGTGTTATGTGGGGGGATTGCCATGCTAACACTGTCTCTGGAGGCAGATTGATAGCTACAGAATTGCAGTTTCGGGCTTGGTGTGTGTGAATCAAGTGATAAAACAGCCAGGAAACCTGAAAATTAATTCATATGTTCTGTGTAAGTTTGCTGGGTGGGGGGCTTTAATCTTTTGGACTGCTTTTTGGTTTAAAATTACCATTATTTCAGAGGAAGGGCAGGAAGCTTCATGAGAAGCTAAGTTGACTCCAGTGGGTCAGGAGAGGTGGCTGAGACTTTGTTTAGCAGGAACAGAGGCTGTGTTTCTAATCCAGGTTAATGGAGACCAACTTAGAAGCATGTCACTCTTGTTGGCAGCATCAGCAGCTTCCCTCCAGAGAGCCACAGAGGGCAGGCACACAAGTAGCATTACTATCAGGAATATAAATAAAGATAAATTTGTCTGTATAGTGGAAACCAGGTGGTTTAGTGTTGGCAGACACAAAGGTTTTTCAGTTTGAGATGTTTCTTTGAGCTTAGTTGTGAGCTTTGTCCTTCAGGAAGCTCTGTGGACATTTTGCTTGTGTCTCTGACTTATATTTCCACTTCATTCATTCCATCCTGGCCCTCCTAACCCATCCCTGTGTTCTTTCATGACTGTAATGAATTAATGATTTTATGTAAATGTGGTGTTTGATGGACTGAGGAGGTGTGCCTTGGGACTTGTTTAAGCTATCACATAGGAAATGCATCATCTGCTTCATGTTTTCTGCAATTGCACTTGGTTTCATTTTTCCTTTATTGCTTTTTCTTCTCTAATTATTTTCCCCCTCAAAACAGTTCTTTAAGCATGTTTAGACCTTTTGCCTGGATTTAAGGATTTAATTCTATTTTTCCATCCCTGTGCCCCATCCCCTTATTTTCCACCCTAAATGTGAAGGGGAAAAAGCAACCATCCCTGCATTACATACCTGATTGCTATTCAGTTCCCAGGGGAGAGGCACTGAGAGCTAAATGCAAGGGCTGGAGGTCTGGGCTCTCTCGTTAGATTCACTGAATGTCACTAATTAGAGCAGAGTAGTCACTTATATATTTATTCATGTTTCAGAACAGTTAGGGAATCAATGGAGTGAATGAACTGGGGCAGCTTCAGTTCTTCTTGTGTTGAATTTGCTGAAGGATCAAACCCCAAACCTTACATGCTTAACCCCCAAATCTATTGAGGTTGGTTCTTTGTGCCTTGCTGGTGCAGACCAGTACGGATGTAACAAAACTTAATTTCTGTGTGACTTTTACATGATGCTTTTTCCACTCCCTTGTGGAAAAGGAGCTGATTCCAGCCTCTAAAATACTCGCCAAAAATAAAAATAATTTATTCTGGCGAGAAGAAAATAATGTTACCTTTAAGGCCATCCTCACCATTCTTGATGGATTAATTTGCCTAAAGCTTAAATTAAAATCCTTGCAGGACTTGAAATCAGGACAACAACCACTTGTGCTGGTGCATGAACAAACCAGTCCAGAACAACCTTGCAGCGTGCGGTGGATTTTTTAAGACAGTACAGATGGATTTCCCCCATAAACACCTTGAAGTGTTGCCTTTCACCAAAATCCTGTCTGAATTTAGCTCCTAACTGATAATAGCTCATTTAGGTGGTGGGAGCAGGCTGGTGACAGCCTCCTGGTCCCCCCTCCCTGGAGATTTGCATTCCATCTGCTCTGGCTGTTGATTAGCAGCATGCCGGCTACATGAGCAGTGCTTCTGGATGCTGCGGTCATCTGTTGTGATAAAATTCTTCTGTGAGGACACAACCACAAGGCTCAAAGCATGGTTAGGGCAGTGAGGATAACCATTTTGGGGCTTGCTGCTCTGGGGAGTTTGGCTGGAACACGCACGGCTGGCTCCAGGTTTCCCAGAGCACAGCAAAAGCTTTGGTGAACAAAAATTTTCCAAGCTTCGGTGGACAAAACTCCGAGCTGCTCCCTGCTTCCTGCAGCTGCACTTTGGGGTGCTTGTCTCTCCCATTCTAGTTGTATCACCCATGCTTCAAATAAGGATCAGCCTTTAATTTTACAGGTTTTGCAAAGGAGGAGGTTTCAAGTCAACTAGAGTTTCGAAGGGGACAGTGCCTTAAGTGCTGCCTGGAAAAGTTGCTGTGTACAGCACCCAGGTTTCTTTGGGAAGATGTCCACAGATGTTTTGTTCAAATTTATTGAAAGTTCTGTTCTGTCCTTTTGCACAGCTGATGCTGCAACTGGGACTTAAATGTAGGCTTTTTGCCACTGTCAGGAATAGGAGTAAAATAGAATTACATGTGGTGGCTCTGTAACATGTCCTTTGAAATGTAAATAAGAAGTGACTTAGGAAGTTGGGCCATTGAGTTTTTTACCCTCAGCATACTTCGAGTTTCTGTTTGGATTCAAAACCTTTCGGTTGGCAGTTGCTTCTGCAGTTTGTGTATTCCCTTCCCACCAGGTTTTGTTTGGGAAGTAATAGAAATTACTGAATGGTTCCTTTTGCCTTTTTATTTAGCAAGTGCCAGCAGTGCTATGCATTGAACCTGGGGGAAATGTGTGTGTGGGGGGGAAATCACATGCCTCTCAATCTTTCTTCTCATTTGGGGTGTAAAAATCCTTTTCAGAAGGATTCATTCCAGTTCCAGTCTGGCAGGGATGCTCCAAGAGGAGATACCCAGCCCGTGTGGTTTCTGGCTAGGGACTTATGCTGTGCAAAATGAAAGAGATTAACTTGGAAAACAGACAAACAAGTGCAGTCCTGATCTCTGCTGCATTTTAATCTTAAACTAAAATTACCCCTGGAACACAGTAGCTCTCTTGAGGAGTTGAAGTGGGCATTTCAAATCAATCCCTTTGGAAGACTATCTTTTCTCCCCTTGAAGGAAGGACATTTGAACTGGAGCTTATTCCTTCCATGTACTGAAATCGTAGCAAAGTGGGATCTGAGGAATGCTGCTTTTGCTTGAATTTGATTTAAACAAACCTTTTAAGTGCAGGGTTGAGAAGAAGGGATGGCAAAGGATGCTACCTGAGCATAGGAAGAAAACAACTCCAGACTTGTGGGGACCTGCCCTGGAGAGCTTCTGCTTATCTTGAATTTGCCACAGTGTCTCCAGGCCTGCTTAGTCCATGTGTTTTAATTAATACAACAGGGTAAGGCTTGGCTGGGTGGCTGTGCACTGTGTGAACAAGGAGAAATATAACCTTGGGTAGGCTTTGTAGTGTTGTGGACAGGATCCTACAACATCTGCTGCTGTAATAATGTAAGAATTAAAGCAGAACTACTGCCCTGAGTGGAGAAGCAGCTACCTTAATGTTAATTTGCTGGTGTTTGAGCTAGAATGATATAATTTTAAAGGAAAAATACTGGTTTAAATTGTGCAAAAAGTTTAGGAGGATGCTGTTATAAACATTTATGAGAATTAACAATCTGTTCTGTTCCTGAACATGCTCTGACTGTAAGGTAAGGCCCTTTGGTAAAATCTTGCACAGAGCCACTCTCAAGCCCCATGCCATTGCTCTGAGATACCTCAAAAATGTATTTTTCTTCATCTGATAACTGCTTGCTTATTATCTTCTTGCCAACTGTTTGCCTTTACTAGCTAGTAAAATAGAAAAGGAGAAAATAATTTGAGAATTTGAGTAGTGTTGGCTCCCTGGGGGGAAATGAAACCACTGAGAGCACATCTGAAGTAGGTTTGTCTTTGTAGCATGTGCTCGCTGTACTCCATACAGGGAGCCTGTTGTTGTTTCTGCATCATTTGTTTTGTCTTTCTGATTGTTCTTAATATTAATTGAAGTCTTTCCCAAGACAGTTCTGTTAATCTTCCTTTTGTTATTTCCCTCCTACTCCTGCTCACAGTAGCTCCAATAAACATGTTCTCCTGTGTCTGAAAAGAGCTCTAAAAGTAGCATTGTTGTTGCTTTTTTAATGGTGACGGTCCATTTATTCACCTGTTTGGGTTTTTTTTATCCCACCAGTGCTAATGTTTCTAATTGTTTGCTTAGCATCTGAATTTTACATGTGCTGTAATTGTTATAAGGATGCAAACAGTTTCCTGGAATGATGGGTATATGTCTCTTATCATCTCCAATTATGAAAAATGTTTTCAATTAGCTGTAATTTCCTTCCCTGCCTCCCCTCAAACAGGGAGCTGAGCAGGGTCTCTCCAGGGACACTGGCTTGCTTTTCTGGAGCAGCCTTTCCCCTTCCACATCCCATCCTGCCCCAGCAGCCTTAGCATCAGGAAGCACACTCTGCTACTCCTTTTGTTTTACAGAAGTTAAAATACTCTTTAACCACATCAATTCCCTGAAAGTTTCCGATGTCTTAAGGGAGGAGATATTCACTCCATCTTTATAACCCCACAATTTTGCCATCAGCAATGGAAACCCCCTGAACTGTGAAGCTTTTCCTTGAGCTTTTCCTTGAGCTGTGCAGAGCCATAGCAGGTAGTAAGGTCCTTTTTACAGTTCTAGTACCTGCCAAAGGAGGATGCTTTGGTAGATGGACTGATGACTAAATGTGGAAGAGCAATTTTTGTGGTGTCTTTGCACAGAGCAGTTGCTGAGAACTGACCAAAATATTTCTATAAGCCTTGAGGTAGTTCTGGCTCTGAGGTCACCACCTTTGTGTCTAGTGGAAGTTGTCCCTGCCCATGGCAAAGGAGTTGGAATGAGATGGTCCTTAAGGTCCTTTCCAACCCAAACCATTCCGTGATGATCATGTACAGTGACAGGACAGCAAGGAGAAAGCAGAGGATTTTCCAAGAGTTGTTGTATGGAGGCTTTATAGAAAAAGAATTGTGGATGTGGATGGTGTTTGCTTGGGTAATGCAGAGAAGAGGTCCATGCCTTCTGCCTAGTGTGGAAAAGATTCCTCTGTTCAAAACACAGCTAACTCTGGCTTGCCACTGAATCACTGAATTGACTGCAGCAGGATGAAGTAACGGTGTTTAAATAGCTTCATCTCTCAAAAGAAATATTTTGAAGCCCTCTAAACACTTCCTCTGTAGTTGGAGTATACTTTTCTTCCTATTCTGCCTGCTGCTTGTTTTAGGCCTTATCTTGGTCCCTAATTCATTACTCCCTGCCTGACAGAATCCAGCAGGGAACTGAGGAGGTTGAGGCTCACCTTTTCCTCACACAACACATTGTTGTGTGTTTGCTGGGTGCAAGGACTCAAAGAAGTGCTGGAGTCCAGAGCTGAGTCTTGTAAAACCTAATTTGATGCCTTTGATGCCTCTGCTTCTGTGTTACTCATCAGTCAGGAAGGGTGGGTCCAGATTCTGCAGCTGTTTAAGCCCTCCCCAGGAAAAGTGGGCTGGGCTTGGTCCTACAGGGTTTGGACATGGCATGGCTTTAATGCTGAAATATGGCATTCTTTATAGCTCTCAGAGTGTGCATCCTGCTGGTGGCCACCTGCAAGTCTTGATGAAGAGCAGAACTCTTAGAATTCCCAGTCTCAGTTTGGATGAGTGTGGCCAGGGTGCAGTGGCTGGTGGTGCAACACAGGTGATCTGCTTGTCAGGCTGCATTTGCAGGGATGGCTTTATCACTGTGAAAATGCTGATAGGATCTGGGCCTCTTGTTTCAGCATAAATTAGCACTTTTCTTGTTGCATTTGCTCGTGCCCAACCTGATTTTTGCCAGCAATTTAAAAAGAAAAATCAAATGTACATATACTCTGCAGAATATATTTGGTGGAAGTAGAGAGGGAAAGAAAATAGGGGAGAAAGCACTGAAAGAACAAGACTGAAACTCTTATTTCAAGATGATTCTGCCCTGAATTTACCTTGCTCATCAGATGTGTGGGTGACAGTTCAAGTCTGTCATCAGACCCAGCAGAAGACATACCTGAAGGATATCTGTGGAGGGGACAGTGGCCATCCTGTCCAAGAGTACTTGGATCAAGGCATTGCCCATTTCAAATGTCCAGCTTGCATAATGAAAAGTTGCTGCAATCACTTGTGCAACGCCACGTCACAGCGAATTCTCTGTTTACTTTGTTTTCCAACTTATTTCTTCTCTTGAGCATTTTACATTTTTACACCACAAGTATTTGATGGGGCTCTGAGCAGCCTGGTCTGGTTGAAGGGGTCCTTGTTCATTGCAGGGGGCTTGGACAAGGTGGCCTTTAAAGATCCTTTCCAACCCAAACCATTCTGCATTTCTGTGATTTTTATTTCTATGCGAAATAGCTTAAAGCAGACTGAAATATCTCAAAAATCTCTGAACATCAGTTGTGCTGGAGGACACAAAACCAGCCAGTTTGAATCCAGTATAGGGATGGCTTTTTCCCATTAAGGTGTCGTGAGAGAGTTGGAGAAGGCAGGGCTGGAGGCGCATGGAGTGTTGGTAGGAGGGGAGATGCTGCTGAGAAAGAGAGACCAAAGCTTGGATGACTTCAGTCTGTTTTAATTCAATAATCCAGACATTTCCTGTGCTCATATCAAGGGTATGGGCACATGAATCCAACTCCAGTGAGTTTTGTTGGCTTCTCCAATGTCTCCTTGTCAGCTGAGCTGTGGGGCAGTGCCTTGAGTCATCTCCCATCACAGGAGTCCAAGCAGGTGATGTGATATTCCACTTAAATTGTCTAACTCTGCTGCCAGAGGAGGAATCTCACCCTCACCCCCTCCTCCCTGCATGCAAGGAGTTCTTTCAGAGGGCTAAACCACAGGAAATTACTTTATTGATCAGTTTGGTTTTTAATGTCTTTCAGTTTTAATGCTGGCTAGTTCTTAAAATACCAGATTAACTTCCTGAACTGGTTCACTATGGTCTTGGATAAGCAGCAGCACCAGAGCAAGGAAAAGGGCATCGTGTGTGGAAGAGAGTGCATAAAGGACAGCCATAACTGCTGCTAAAATTCCCCATAACTCCTTCTTCATGTGGTTTTCCTAGGAAAAACTTAATACATACAAGACTCAAAAGTGCACTGTATCAATGTTCCTTTAACTGATTGTAATCTCAGTTTTGTTTTAATTCTTCTCTTTTTTTTTGGTTATGTCAGATGCACTGATAGTTTTTGTGCAGTTTTAATGAGAAGGTAATTGTTGCTGCTCAGTAAAATTCTGGAAGGAAAACGATGAAAGTTGGAGGCTCAATGAAAGGAGCATAAACAGTCATTTTATTATGAAGCTTTATTTCCTGACAGAAACATTCTTGGCTTGATTAAAATAATCACAATATCAAGCTAATCTTTCTTGGTAAATAAGAATGCACATTAAAGAAGATCAGAAAGTTTCTGTTTATATCTCTTTCCATGCCACCTTCCACCTTCATTGAGGAGATGGGGCAGAGAAAGAATATTTTTGGATTTTAGGGTGATAGATCTCTGCTGTATTCAGTACTTTTTGAGTTTACTTTGATTTCCTCTTGCTCTGCTGCATTTTCTTCTCTCAAGGTCTTCTCCCCATACAAGTCCATAGTGTTCCATCACTGCTTTGGGGGCTGGCCCAGAACTGCACAGCTTGGGGTGGTTTTGCCTTACCTTTCCTGGAGTCTGCATCTATATTTGTTTAATTGGCTGAAAGGCTGGGAGACTTGTCCTGATAATCAGCAGAGGGTTTGCTGAACCCACTGAGTTTTGCCAGGCTGAAGGGAGAGGTGGGGAAGATGACTGTGTAGAAAAACTTAAGCTTGAACTCCAAGCACCTGATTTGATATCAGCAATTCTGGTCTTGGTTTTCCATGTTGCTGTGTGCTTTTCTTTTATATTTATCTTCTTGGTTTAAGGAACAAACTGGGGAACTTAGGGAAATGTCCTTATTTCCATCCATGTGTTTTAACAGAAGGTTATCCAGAGGGTTTAGCAGAGGGTTTTCCAGACAGGTTTGTAGCTTCATCAAACATAGCTGTGCTTATTTCCTTGAGATCCATTCAGTGGATCTCTAAAAGCATGAACAAGTAATGCTAAGTTTTTCATTTGGTGGCCCTTTCATTCATGAAAAGGGAAAAAATATCACCTTGGATGCAACATTGCTCCGATTAAGAGATGATTAAGAGGGAATGTAATGGATTTTTTTCTTTTTTCTTGTTTTTTTCTTCTTTCTTCCTTTGGGATTTTTCTAGCTTCTAGTTGCTTTCATTTTCTCTGTTTCTTCAGGGAGGTCCCGACCCTAATAGGTGTCTTCTTCACATGGGGCACCACTAAATGTTGAATTTTATCTTTTTTTTTTTGTTGGGGTTGGGATTAAATGTGTGAGACAGTATTTTTTGTTTGGACTTAGATGTTTATTAGTTCTTATCAATATTACAGTCTGACAAGTCGTGAGTTTTACAGTATTTCATTCTAATAAGCTTAAAATGGAGACATTTCTCTTTCTACAAGGCTTTTTATGGATAAATTGTCTAATTGAGAAATGATACTTAAATTATTTTTATTTTTAACTTAATAATTAACTACTCGTGGCTTGTAATGTGGGCTTTTAAATTTAATTATACAATACTCCTTGAACTCATGAAAAATAAGGTGAAGAAGGTAAAGAAGAAGAACTAGTTTCTGCCCTAAAACTTCTATCTTGATATATATATATTACTATATTCTAAACCCTTAAACTCTTAAGATTTCCATCATGTGATGTTCAAGCTACACACCCATAATCCCAGTTCTGTCATTCAACTTTGGAAGCCTTCTTCACGGCCTCAGGTCAAATGCGGTGTTCTCCTGGGGGTCAGTGCCTGTCAGCACAGAAAGTCTGAAATTCTCAGCATCCAGGGTTCCAGCAGGAGTGGATGGCAGTGCTGAGCCACTGTCCCATGGAGCATCAGCCAGAGGGGCAGGGCCAGTTCAGATCTTGTCCGTAAGAGTCTGGAATATCTCTGCTTGCTTTCCCCTCTGGTGTGCAAACTGTGGTATGGGGTTTTTGTGCAACCATAATTGCTGCTGTCTCATCTTGCTTTAATGAAAACCAGAGCTGGAGGCAGCAGGTGTGTTATGTAAGCTGGGAATGTCCCGGTGTGATCCTGTAATCCCACAAAGCTGTGGGATCTCTGCATCGCTGCTTTGCACAGCCCAGCAGACGTGGCCTGAGCAGGTTCTAGTTTGTACCAGCTGAGTAACTCAACCCTGGTGTTCTCCATTCTTTGTCCTGGAGTAAAGGTCAGTGTGCAGTTTGACTCTCAGTTCCTGTTGACTGTCTTTCCTTCACCCTGGACTGCGTGGCAGTATTTCTGTATTTCTGGTCTAGCTTATTGGGAGTCTTCTGCAAAAACACACATAAATCTTCACTTTCTTTCTTGAAAAGAGAGACATTTCAAGGTAGTTGTTAGCCAGGGAAAGTGGATATTGAGTGCTGTCCCTGTATGATGCCTCCTGGCATCCAGATCTGTCATCCTCTATTATCAGTATTTTTATGGTAGGTTTTGAAATACTGCTGGGAATTTGTGCTGCTTTTCTTTAATTATTTTTTTTTTCTATCACAAGTATCTGCATAGCTGCCCTTCAAATCTGAGCTCTACCACATGGCCTCAGTTTTATAATTTGACTTAGAGTAGTGAATGTCTTAATGGTACAGAAGTGAAGCATTAGTGACTTTCCTGGAACAGCTGACAAAGACTGTCACTGCCTTCCTTGCTTGCAGAAGGACTGGTTAGGAATGCTGGATGCTTGTTTAAAAAAGAGTACCTGTAAACTGCAAAACCTGGCACTTGGAGCTGTCTTCTCACATATGGCTGCTTTGTGGCCTGTTTTTTCTGCACCTGAAGTTAATACCAGGGTGCTGTCATTGCTTTGGAATCTGTGTTTACAGAGTCACTACTGTAAATAATTTATAGTAGACACTTGGTTGGATGTCTAGCTTGTAGGCATGTTGTGGAGGTTGCTTTTTCTTTCCAGCTAAACAAACCAGCTGTAAGAATCTGGCTGGTTTCCCTGTAAGATTTCAATGATAGAGTCTAAAAACTAAGGAAGCAGGATTTTTATCAATCTGAAAATTGTCATTTCTAAAGGTATTTTGGAATAGGTTTTGTTCACTTTGGGTTAATTGGTAAAAACAACAAAATGGTGAAGCAAAACCTGAGAGAACTTGTGTTGGTGACTAGCAGCAGTTCTTGTCCCCTCCTTCCCCTGCCCACACATAAACCCTGCATGTGCAGGCAATGCCAGCCTCATTTGCTACCTGAGTGGTCATTTTTTATTGCTAGGATTAAGGCAATAATTTAATAACCAGATCTAATTTGGTCTAAAGGATTCGTTAAGTGGAGAGCTGACCAGCTCATCTGTGCTGGCTCAGAAAAGCAAGTTTAGCCTGCTTTGAATTTTCTTGACGTGATTTTTAATATCAACTAGCTCATGAAGCTTCTTCCCTGATGATTTCACAGTATTTTAATTTGAGGTCCACTTTTGATGGATGGATCAAATTCCAGAAGAGATGCACACCATTACATGTGCAGTTTGCAGCTCAGATGTTAGGGTGGAATAAGATGAACACAAATGTCCCTTTATTTACAAGCAGAGTTGCCTTCCTTCTTCCTACAGCAAGAACAAATCCTAGGGAGAAATTTCTATAGCTTTACTTAGAGCACGTAAAAATCTGTACAAGCAAACTTTTATTTGCCCCAAGATGGGACATAAGAGTTCATAGTGAGTAATTAATTTACTGAAAGTTTCAGTGAATGATCCAATTTGCAGCTGACCCAAGTGGGAAAGGGAGTTGCCTTGTGGAAAAACTTTTCCTTTGGAAAAATACCCCAATAAACACCAGGATGACACATCAGGAGTGTAAGATAATAATCTCTGTCCTTGCATTAAGGGACTTCTCAGTCTGATTTTTTTTACCTGCAGAATTTCACTGTGCTGTATAAAAAGGTTGGGGAAATGAGAATTTTGGTGCTGCAGATCTGTCAAGGGTATGAGAGAATTGTGATGGTTGAGTAGACAGACAAAGCTGATGGGATTTTGGAGATAGGTACATGTTTTCATTATAGTGACCCACTTCTTACCCTTTTGAGTAGCAATAAAAGTGGGTTTTTCTTCTTTTTTTTTTTTTTTTCTAGTGTGCCACTGGGTCTAGAAATGTAAGCAGTTACTGTCTTTATAGAAACAAGAAAACTATCATTTAAATCTTGTTAATTTTTCATAACACAGTTTTGTTACTATAGTCCTAGTTGAGTGCTGGGTACAGGGAATGGAAAAATTAAAAAAATTAGTGTATTCAAAATGGTGCTGATGTTAAACTTGTCATCACCTGTTCAGTATTATTTGATGTGTTTAATGCCAATGTTGAGCTTGATTTTTATTTTTATTTCACTGACTAGATTTCAGATCCCTTCTCATAAATCAAATTGCCTCCTCTGTAGCTAAAGTGTTGAAATATTATTACTCAGATAAAGCTGTTTTGTGGCAAACAGGAGGTGATTCAGAGAACCACACCTGTGCTGATCTCATAACAAAGCTAGTTAATATTTTTAAATTAAATGCTCTTTAAAATTCAGCATGATAAAGAGTAGAGGACTTATTAAAATGATTACTTTTAAAGGGCATTGCTCTAACAAAGAAAACTTTTACTGGTGTGTTCTTGCAAGGGAGTGAGTGAGCAGAGCTGCCTGGGATGCTGATCATTTGTTTATATACTACAGCTGCAGAAAATGAGAAATTAAATGGAAAGTTGAGAGGAGCACTGAGAAATGAGTGCTTGGAACAACTTAGGGATGTAATTTGGATGTTAATTTTTCAACTTCAGGTTCTATTTTAGGTGTGCCAACATCTGAGCGCTCTGCAAACCTGAAAATGTGGCAGGGGGAGTACATCTAGATTGAAGTGGCTTTGGGCTTTGCAAGTAAAAGCAAGGATTTGCAGGTTTCCTGTGGCTTTGTTTTTTGTTTTTTTTTTAATTCAGGGCAGGGAATCCATAGGAGGATGAGGTCTGGAAGGTGCAGTATTGATCAGACAGTCTGCTTGGCAGCCTTGTTCATGGAGCTGAGAGTAAATGGAGTATGAAGGCTATAGAAAAAGAACAAAAGGAAGGTTAGGCCAGCCCTCCTTGGCAGCAATAGCTGGAGGCCTTTTAGAAACAGCCCCTGTTGTCATGGAGCTCCTGAACCCAAGGCCGGGGTCTGGCACTGTGATTTTCTCATGGCTAAACAGCCTTGTCCTGTCCTAGCCTTGGGGGGGAAATAAATAAATAAATAAAGGCAGTAGCCTTGGCAGCACTTGACTATTATTGCAGCTCAATGACTGAACTGCAGTGGGACCAGGACCAAGGGGAAGCCTTTTCTTCACAAATATTACTTTTTTATTTATTTTTTTTTAAGTCTGGCATCTACCCTGATCTGCAAAATATCTTTTATAAGGCAGCATTTGACATTTGGAGAAGAATTTTGAATAGCTTAAGTAGAACTTGCTTTCCTCTGAGTCAGCAGTGTTTTGAGGTTGAGACAGAGACCTGAATTCCTAATCTCCAGGGTTTTGGAAGGGTTTCCAATAGGAGTTGATTTGTGTTCAAAGCCCGTTTTCCTCTTCTAGACTTCAGATTATGGTCAAACTGTTCAACACACATATTTGTAATTTCTTTTACTGGTCAGTAATTTACAAAATTATATTTATTGGGTTATTTGGCATTGATTGTGTTAGTTTAATGGTATGTTGCTTTACTGAGCTTGGTCTCTTAGAAGGTGCTATTTTGCTTGCACAGAAATATTCATGCTTGACTTTATGGATAAAAAGTATATTCTGTGCTTAAAGAGTTTTTTTAGGGTTTTTTTTTTTAATCCTTTGGTAGTTCCAATGCCAGAAGTTTAAAAACTTGCTTGGTCTTACTATTATTTTGTGAATGTACTGAGACATAAAACCAAGCAATGGCAGAAGAGGTTTGGTGTTTCCACAGGAGGAAAGAGGGAGCCTGTGTGCTTTTATTTCTTTTTGATTTATTTTTTAAGTGCAGGAAATGGTGGTTCCCCCGTGTCAGAAAGCACCTCTAGATAAACTTTTCTGCTAGACATGGGTAAACTCTTAGTGCTGGAGAATTTGCCTTTCAGGTCCATCCTTAAGAGTCAGGTCTGATTTGGTACCTCCTGATTACTATTATTTGCAAAGTTTCGGACATCTAGTGAATAAAATCTCCCCATTTTTAGTATTGTATAGTAATTTCTACTGCTTCACTCCCCTCCCTTGTTTGTGCTTTGCTGTGGGGTCAAGGATTTGGAAGCAAGTTCAGATCAGCCTTACTGGGAGTGCTCCCGGCTGGGATGTTGCAACTGCTGTGACTGTGTTGTTAGGAGTCAGCAGCCCTGAAGCCGAGTTATTTTCTTATTTTCTGTCCCTGTGGTGCTGCCCATGTCCCTCCAGGCCACCCACGAGGAGGGATCCGTGTGGGAGCTCTCTGTGCAGTGGGATTGCTCATCCTTGTTCCAGAGCCCTGGAGCAGGGCTGGAGTGACACTCCAGTGGTTCTCCTTCAGCCAAGAGGAGGCCAAGCCCTGCCATTCCAGGGTTTGCTCCAGGGAGGGACTCCTCATCTTCAGGAGTAACCACAGAGCTGCAGGTGTAATGATTGGATAAGAAAAGAGCCCTGGGAGCCAAAGCTTGGAGTTTGGAACAGGCTTTGGGGCCCTTAAAAATTCTTCTCTACAAGCCCTTGGGTGGTGGAGCTGTAAACACTAAGCATTGGGCAGAACTGGTTATTTTCTCTGTTTACTCTTTAAAGCATCATCAGACTCCAAAGGAAGACAGACTTTCTTCCAAGGTTGTCCCTGCACTGTAGTTTTGTTTTGTGTTCTTTACTCTTTCCATACCATCCCTTAAAAATTGTATTGACGTGTGTAGGTTTGTGGTGCTGAATATCAGAGCCAAACCAGAAAAATCAAACTGTTGAAATTTTGTATTTAAGTATTCTCTTGATTTTACCTAAAAATTAATGCTAAAAGAAAAAGAAAGAGATTTCTTGGTTATGACAGTCCAGTATGGGTCTGTGATAGTGAATGAAACTTCTGTGTAGTCATTTGTCTTCTCAGTTTAATAACATTTATTTCAACATCTGTTTGAATCTGGTAGAATCAGCATCTCTGGAAGTGTTCCAAAAACATGTGGATGTGTCAGTTGGAGACATGGTTTAGTGGTGGGCTTGACAATGATTTGATTCACTCATCTTAATCCAACCTGAAGCAATTCTGTGGTTCTATGGTCTGCTTCTCAACAGTGTTGAGACCATAATAAAGTCTTCATTTTCCTGTTTGTGTTAACACTGACCATTGCGATCTGTGAGAGTGCCATGAAGATCCAGGAGCTGTAACTATGGGAGGGTGTGAAGAGTCTGCTTTGCTTCAGCATTAGGAACATTTGGTTTTTGACAGTATTGAAATTGGTAATTATAGCCTGTCTTGATTTTTTTTTTATACTCATTAGACTAATTTCTTAATTACTAGAAAACTCATTCTGTCTTTGAGATTCTGTACTATATTTTTTATAACAACAAGGTGACTGAATCGCTGCTTTAATTTCAAGTTTTGGCTTTAATTATGGAATTGTATGTAGTTATTGCAAAATAATTAAAACTGTTCCAGAGCAGTGGGGTGAAGGAAAGTTGTGGATCTGATCACAATCAGCATAATTTAGGCCTTTTCCTTTCAACTTTGCTTATGAGAAAAGCTCTTAATTTCCGGGAAGGAAGCTTTCACACAGTTTTCTGTATGGATTTTAGTATGGATTTCTCCATGGATTTGTGTATGAATTTTAGTATGCTATGGTACTATGTTTCTGTTTGAAGGATTAGCCTGAGGAGAAGGTGGGAATAATGGCTGAAGCCAGTGAGTCCTCCTGGAAGATCAGGTGAAGGCTTCAGTTAAAAACTTGGAGCTTTCCTTCTGAATACAAATGTTTGCTAAGCTGGAGTGAGCACTTAGGGTCAGCTTTGGTCTTTGAAGTAAAAATGGAGTTGTGAGGTCTGAAATAGCACTTGGAGGCTCAAAAAAGATGATGGGAACTTTGGTCAGGGTGCTGTTACAAGTGTGTCCCTCTCTGTCTTGGTGCAATTCCTTTTACAAGCCAATATGTGTTCCCTCCAGCCCTTTGGACTTGGTTGTTCTTTTTCCTCTGCATGACAAAGGTGGTGGATGTACTCTGAAGAACTATTTCCATGGCAGCCACTTCTGAAATTGTCCCTATGTTCTTCTGTTACAACTTTTTTGTTTTTCTATTTTGTTTTGTAGACACAGATGAGGACACGGTGAAAAGATGTTTTGCCACGTTTGAAGAGAAATTCTTCCAAACCTGTGAGAAAGAACTTGCCAAAATCAACATTTTCTATTCAGGTAAGGTGCTTATTTTGTGTGTATTTGGGGAAAATTCAACAACAGAAAAAGGGCCTGAAGGTCCCAAACTTTCAGGATAACCAGTGGTGATGCAGGTCTGCCATCAAGTAATTAGAGGGCGGGTTTGTTTGGAGAACTTCTTTGGTTTAATCACAGATCTGGAGCTCAACCCTGGTATTAACCTGGCTAACCCTGGCTGGAGGGAGAATGAATGGCAGGTGATTTCATTCCTTTGAACTTTCAAGGTATCCTGCTGAACTTTCTGGAGATGCTCTTCAAATAAAGGGCACAGTCTTTCAATTTATTATTTTTTTTCCAATCTCCTGGCCATGTTTTAGGTGTGCTGAGCCTCCTAGCTGGTGTTTCCTGAACTTCTGCAGGAACAGCTCTCATGGGCTTGTGTATTGTAGGTGATCTTGCCTGTGTATGGTAACTGATCTTGATGGGTCCAACAAGTTTTTAAACACTGAGCTTTTACTGAAACCTCTGCAGCTTTCTGGAGTACAAAAGCCAGCAGCAATTGCCATGGGCTGTGTATTTTGAGTAAAAATGTTGTGATGGTAAGAGGGGGGATGTCTAGGTGTCACATATTTCTAGGTGTCAAGTGCTGGTTTGTTTTTTTGCTACAAAAGGCTTGGTGTGCTCTGGCTCCTCCTGCCTTTGCACTTCAGATGGTTTTTAGCCTCTTTTGGTGAGTTTTAAAATGGAATTTCAACTAGAAAAGCATTTAAGTGTAGATACAGCAGTGCATTGGCTTCCCCTTAGCATGTTGATTTATTCACTCAGCGCTATAAACAGGATTTGCACCACAATATGGTACCCTTTTCTAGTTCTGATCTTAATCTGATAACAAAGGCACAGCTGAATTGTGCAAAAATATTTTCATAACCATTGGGTGATGACTTTATTGCTGGCTCTTTTACTGCCAGCGAGGATCTGGGTTGTGAACTTGAGGATAGCTGAAAGCCTGATGGATCAGTGGCTGAGCACTGCAGCTTCCCTCTGTTCAGCTTCTACCTAGGGAAGTAAATCTCCTTGGGGCTGGCTGTGCCTGCTCTCCCAGCTCCCTGGAGCACAGTAGGTGTCAGGACAAGAGGCAGTTTTTTAGGTAAAATTGATATTTTTTATTATGTCAGCTGGATTTTGCCCTTTGTAGGCATTTTTCTGCACGCAGTTCATACATAGCTAATTCAGAGCACTGCTCTGTGTTGTTTCCCTGGGGATCTTGTGCTTCTATCCCAGATCTGAGGTTTTTATGCTCAGAAACGTTCTTTCTGAGCCATATCAGATCCTGTGCACTGGGAGCTAGACTCTGTGCAGGAAGTTCTGTCAATTTAGTTGCACAGTACAGATTATAATTTCCCCTAATGAGGACCTGCTGCCACACATGCACCCACATATACACACCCATTCCAGCACTGTTTAAAATGGCATTAATAACATAGGGTAGAGTTGGTTTTTTTTCCCCAGCTAGCTGTCATTTCAAAAAGTTACAGAAGAGAATACATGTAATTTGAAAATCTCCTGTGAGAAGATTAAAATAAGTCTTTTATTTGCAGAAGAGCGACGTGACTTTCATAGAATGGAAACCTGTTATTAGGGTTATTAGCATTGAGCTACAGCAAAAAATGTTCCATCAGTGGTTCCTACCCTTGATCATGTCAGAAATTTGTCATGTTGGACCCTATTGTAACTCCAGGCATGTGTTGGCTTGGATTATGACCTGGCACATCCTATTTATTATAGGTTTATCACACAGCTTATTACACCCCTGTCTTTACTACAGCAAGTATTGTTCATTTTTCAAGAAAATAAAAATTTTTGTTGATCTCTGCTTCCTTGCTTCATCATCTTTCCCTAGGCTGAAGGCTCCTCAGTGAGCATCACCCACAGCACAAACAGCCTCATCCTCTTGGGATGGCCTGGTCCTGGACCCAAATTTCTCCATGGAGCACTCAGAGCTGGAACGGCTGCTGCAAAAGCCTTTCTTTGCCCTTCATTGTGTGCTCCCCTCAAACATTGCCTTAATTCCCCTGCCCATCATCCCAGCTCAGTGGAAAGGAAAATTGCCATTAACTAAATCAGATTTGATAAACAATTTGCTTTTTTTTTTTTTTACTCTGCTCAAGAAGATCTATCCCCAGCTGAAAGACAGAAAAATTGTAGTAAAATTTTCAGATTGTTCCAGCAGAGGAATGCCTAGTAAATGCCTACACTCTTTCTACTAATAGTTCTTACCATGTTATAGAAATAAGACAAAAGTAGAAAACAACCATATAAAACCCTACACAACAGGTTACAGAAGTTAAAAAGCTGGCCTGAGCCACATTCACAGCACTGAAGAGACTGATAAGTGACTAAATAAGCCAAGCTACAACCCACAAAAAAAGACTTTCTAAGTTTATCATCTCTTTTAGAACAACAAGAGGTTTTATTGTTGAATATTATTTTTTAGACTAGTAAATACCTATAGAATAAACAGGTTTTTTCCACTTTTCTCCAGAGAAGTATTTTTCCCAAACCAATTAAGAAAAAAACCTTATAAATCTACTTTCTAAAAAAACCCCTTCAGAAGTTCTCTCCCAAATTTTTCCTAAACCAAAACACTATTCAAGTGCTAAAGTTTTATCTGTCGCCAGTTTTGGTTTGTGTTTGGGATTTTCTAGATTGACAGGCTTGTTATATGTTAAATCACCATCATCAGGACCTGGCTAAACAGTAGCCAGCAACATTTCTTTGGTTAATTTAGGAATGGTTTTGTTGTTTGTAGGAAATCCTGGCTTTAAATTGGGAAGCAAAATATTGAACATAATATGTACAAGTAGGGAAGGGAAGGAATGATGGAACTAAAATGTGTAACTGGCAGGAGGTTCAGGCTGTTGGTCACCTCCTGTCTGGTGGAACAAGCTTTGATCACACCCATGCCCCTGTAAATTGAAATCTGGGGGAAAATTTTCCTGGTTCTTCAGTGCAACACTCTTTTTTCCATCATCCTTACGTGTGAACCTTCATTTAAACTTGGAAAATTAAGTCAAAGCTCTCTTGAGCGATGAATTTTTTAAAGTCCCTTTTCACTAATGTTAAATTAGTGACAGACAGTGCTAAAATAGTGATAGTGGTATATGACACTTCAATGATTTTGGAGTACACTGCAAACTGAGAAATTAATTTCTATTCTGCTTGCTGTTTCCCTGGGCAATTCCCTAGGAGCTTTTCAGAACAGCAGCACGCTTTATTTTGTTTTATTTTGCTTCTGCATTGAGTCTCAGAGGTAAAATACCATACATTAATAAGGTGAAATGATTTGTGGATGGGATAACTAGAGTCAGTGCAGGAGAGAGAAGGTGGTAACAGGATGGCTGTTTCTCAGGAAGGGCATTTTTTATAGATAGCTGCAGTCATAAATATTTCAAGGCATTGTATTTTCTTAAAATATTTTTTATTAGGCTGATGGATGTTAGGATTTTACTGGACATAGGGACAATGGAGCAGTGCTTTCAATTGAAAATATTAATTTAAACTCTTACATATCTACTGATTTGATTTAAAGGAAATTTAAGTGCATCACAGATGGTTTAATAAATGTTTTCAATATAGAGAGTGAACTTCTTAGCTTTATTTATGTGAAGGCTTTTGATTTGAACAGATATCTGTTCCTTCTTCCCAAGGGAGTTCCCAAAGTGGGGAGGAATAATTGTTTTGGCAGTCTGATCTTCTTGTGGTAAATATAATGTGGTTGTAGGCTGTGGGCAGACAATTCTCACTGTGGGCTGCATTGCCTCTGTTTGGTGGAGTCCTTACAGCTGTGGAAGTTGTCAGAGAGGAGTTGCCCTTCCTTTCCTGCATTTTAAATCTTCTTCCTTTATTAAAGTTTATAAGCAAGAAATTTAGAGTTCAGGCTCCTCTGAACTCGATTTCCTGTATTGATCCCCATTTTCTGTTTGGAAAGGCATTCTCCTTCTGGTAAATACCTTATGCACTGTAAAATTATTTATAGAGTAGTTTTGCTCTTAAAATTAAGCAGAATTGAGTTAGACAAAGGAAAAGGAAGAGTAAATCTGAGTGGGGAGCAATTGAGAATTATCACTGAGTTGTTATGTAAGATACTAATGAAGAGAATTATAGACCTTTGTGTAGTAGAGGGACCTTGTGGCTCTGTGGTTTCTGGTGCAGTGCTGGGTGTCCTGCTGGGTAGAGGTGGCTCCTACACTGTGAAACTGGTCAGCACCAACACCCATGGTCTGTGACCCTGCTTATCTACAGAGATGCCAAAGCTGTGACTGAAGCTCAGCAGGGGAAAAAAAGCCTGCAAGGAGCCAGGAACAGAACAAAGAGAACGATAACAGTCTTAACTATGCTGGTTTTAGCTTTAAAAGGTTGTTATTTAGCAAAAAATATTGTTTTCTGAGAGTACATAAAGCAGCATGTTTAAAGGAACACCTTCTTCATACTTGAGGTGTGAGGAAGAGAGAGAGACTCGTTCTCAAAACACATAAAAATGACATTTCAGTGTAGGCTGATGCCTCTTTAACCAGTAAATAATGAGGCACTGCTTCTAAAATGAGGAAAAGAGGGATAAATTATTGCAGTGGATCATGTACAGCAGCCAGCAGTAGTGTAACTCCTGATCAAAGCAGAACTGTGTTTGTCTGTCGCTGGGAGTTTGGCAGAGGGGCTGTGCTGCTCTCTGAGCAACAAAATTCAGTGTCACATTTGAAGTGTGGGGTTTGTCTCCTTTGATTTCCTACTGTCACATGAAAAGATAGTAAACACATAGTCAGTAGTGGGTGCACAGATCTGAAAAATGCTCTGCTTATTCACTGTCATGTTTCATAATATTGTCTAACAGGATTTTTCTCTAATGCTCCTGGTGCACTTGATTTATGTGGGAAAGAGGAGCAGCTTTTCTGTTGTGCTCAGAGTAGATGTGTGGTCAGTGATTTGGTATTTGGATGAGATCCTAAATTAAGCAGAATTAATTTAGGGTCCAGCCACTGTGGGGACGCCTGCCCCACTGTCCTTGTGCTGGTTTGCAGTCCCCAGGCTTTTCCTCTTCCATCCCTAACAGGTATGTTGCTGGACTGAGCATCCTCTAGAAATCAAAGCTGGTATGTAAGCTGAGAGGTCTCAGTTCCTGGCTAGGGCTGCTGTAGTCTGTGCTGAAGGGACAGCCCCTTGATTTTGACCTTATTAATGTTTTTTTTTCCTTGAGAACTTGCGAGTTTTACATAGGTTTAATGAGGAAAGCTTCCTCTTCTTCTTTGCCCCTGTGAGACCACATCTAGAGTTCTGCATCCAGGTCCAGGGCTCACAGCACAAGAAGGACATGGACCCATTAGAGTGGGTCCAGAGGGCTGGAACACCTCTGCACAGAGACAGAGCCTAAAGGGTTCTGACCCCCTCCTGTGCCTAAAGGGTCCAAGAGAGCTGGAGAGGGACTTTGGGCAAGGGCTTAGAATGACAGGACGAGGGGGAATGGCTTCACAGTGACAGAGGGCAGGTTTGCATTAGACATCAAGAAGAAATTCTTCCCTGTGAGGGTGCTGAGACCCTGGCACAGGTTTGCCCAGGGAAGGTGGAGGTGTTCAAGGCCAGGCTGGACAAGGAAGAAGCGGGATGTGTCCTCGCCAATGGCAGGGGGTTGAAATGATGTCTTTAACCCAAGGCAGTCTGTGATTCCATCCTGTGAAAAGAGAAATATGCAGGGCGCTTGAGTTTAATGCGCGATGGGGGAAGGCTGTGCAGTACAGCGCATTTCACCCAGAGGCACCTCATTTGATTTTTGGGGTGTTTTTGGGGCTGCCTGGGCCATGTGTGACCCTCCCAGTGATGTTTCCCTCTCCCTGCCCACAGAGAAGCTTGCGGAAGCGCAGCGCAGGTTCACCACGCTCCGCACCGAGCTGCAATCCACCTTGGATGCGCAGAAGGAGGCCAGCGGGGCCTCCACGCTGCAGCGGCGCCGAAAGCCTGTCTTCCACCTGTCCCACGAGGAGCGTGTCCAGCACAGGAACATCCGAGACCTGAAACTGGCCTTCAGCGAGCTCTACCTCAGCCTCATCCTGCTGCAGAACTATCAGGTACCTGCCAAGAGCGGTGCTTCCACAGAGCCCTGTGCATAAACATCTCTGTGCTTTGTGTGTCTTCTCAAGCCTCAGGGTTTAGCATTTATGTTTTTCAGATTCTGTGCTGCTTTAGTGTGTGGGTCTGGGCTTCATATTAGGGGATGGTGAGCTCTCTTCACAGAGTAGGGAGACAAAACAATTCCTTCTCTAGCTGGGCACCAAGGACAAATGATCCAAATCTCAGGCCCAAGAGCATAAACAACGTGGACTGAAGAGAGGAAAACAAGAAGGATGGGACTTCATGGGCTAAAGATGTAATTGGACAATTAACCCCAATGTACAAATGGAGCAGAACTTATAAAAGCATCAGACCCTGTGACCAGTCATCCATTTTGTGACCATTTTGGGTTCACCTGGGGTGTAGCCCTGGCTGGGCTCTTCTGCTGCTCAAGGTGGATCCATTGAGGCCTTTTAATAAATCCCTGCTTTATTCTTTAACTTCATCTAGCCTCTGTTCTAGGTCAGCCTTCACAAGGGATCACCTTGAGTTGCCTCACTCAGTTTTTCATTTATTTCTTCCCTTTTTGGGGGGCCCTAAACACTTCTAAAGAAAAGGCAAGTAGCAGTGTACACCTGGTTGCTTTTAATTGAGCTAGAGGTGCTAAGCTGACCTGCAGAAGGGCTTTTACTTTTTCCTTTTTCCTTGTCTATGCTGGCTGATCCCAGCACCTTTGTCCAGGCAGGACCCCTTCCTTCTGTAGTGTGTTGTTCTATGCAGGGTAGGTTGGAGAAGAAGCTCTTTTATCTTATATTTGTCCTGAAACTTGAAATCCCAATGTATTGTTTCCTCTTGGCGTTACCATGGTAGTGGCTGTGACCTTGCTGTATCAGAATTTCTTGCTAAAACATTAATTTAAAAAAATTATGTTTTGATTTCTGCAGGATACAGGCTCATTTGCCTTGAGGTATGAAAACAAACGAATCTTCAGTTGTACTTGGATTTTTGGCTTGGTCACAGATGCTGATCTTGTTCCAAAAATCTTGAAATGAAAATCTGAAACTGTTAATATATTTTTGGCTGGGCTGCCTCTTCTGGAGTTAAATGCTCTGAAATGCTTTTAAGTGTTTTACTGTGAGGGGCTCTAGCTTGTTAAATAAGAATGCTGGAGCTTAAATTGACTACATCTGTATTTAGATCTTTGACAGATCTTTATTGAAGAATTTTACTAAACAAAATGCAGTTAGAATGAGTTGAATACCACTCTGCTGTATGGACAGAACTTACTCTCCCAAAATTCTGAGTATTTGTACTTCTCCTACTGTGATGTTATCTTTGAGCATGTGTCTGAAAACTCTGAGTTTCTTAATAAAGCACTCCAACCATTAGTGGTAGTTCCTAGTTCAAATTCCTGGGAAAGGTGGAGTATCTGTATCTTTTTAGGAATGGAGTGAAACAGCATCACCTGCTGTGATTTCTTCCCTTACATTTAGTTTCTCTTTTAACAGAAG
This sequence comes from Peucedramus taeniatus, assembly GCA_013400575.1. NCBI lineage: Eukaryota > Metazoa > Chordata > Aves > Passeriformes > Fringillidae > Peucedramus > Peucedramus taeniatus. The sequence continues at coordinate 83,827 of WBNO01028809.1, read as the reverse complement.
ATGGTTATACTTTTAATTACAAAAAGTCAAGTCTGAGGCTTGATGAAGAATTTAAATAGGAGCTGATGTGGGTCATTCCTTTGGGAAATCTTTTCCTACTATTCCTCAGTGAAGAAAGGCAGGTTGCACACTGATATTTTTGCTTTTTGCAAATGAGTCCCGACCAAATACTGATAAGTATTTGTAAGTCTTACAAGTAAGTAGACTTATAAGTAAATCTACCAAATAGTGATCTAAACCCCATGTAGTTTTGATAGCTTTCACACTTTGCAGAGGCAGCAGAGCTGCTTTCTACAACATAACTCCAGAGAGAGAATGAGAAAAATTCCTTCAAATTGGTATTGAAGTTGAGGACAAGAATAAAAACACAGAAACAGACACAAAACTAAATCCCAGAGTATTGCTGTTGTTAATCACTCTTGAGCTTAGAGTACAACAATGAGGAACATTCAAGCTCTTGCAGTTTTGAAGAGAAGAAAAAACAGTAACCTGGTGGGAGGATGACAGGATGATGTACCTGAGCCCTTCATATAGGAGATAAAAAATTAAATCAACAGCAGCATTATAAATATCAAACTGGCTTTGATGAAATGCTGATACCTTGAGTTTGGTTACAGAGGAAGGAAAATCCACCTGAAGCAAATTCCTCAGTCTCTTAGGGGTGAACAAATGCATGCATTCCTGAGGTACACAAACCAAACGTCAAATGAAACTATAAGCAGTCTCCAGGGCAGCTCTTGCATGTTTAAATGATTAAACTTCTGATAAAATTAATATATAGTTACCAGCAGTGTATTATTCTAGAGTGTGTACATACATTAAAACAAATATTTATTTGAATTGCTGTGTTGTGGGACAAACAAATGCTGAGAAATTAAGGATATAAGATTTAGTTATTTATTCTGTATATAATGTAGCGCTTTTACTGGGTAAATAATAGAGGCTGAACCAGTTTTATTAAATTACCTTGCTGGTACATTTCCTAATATATATGAGCAAAGATTTTTGAGTCCCCTGTTTGGTTTTACTTGATGTTGCATTATATTATTGCCTACGTTGCACTGCTTGTTGTTTATGGAAGTTTTGTGGGATTTTTTTGGGGGGTTTTTTGTTTTTTTGGTGGTTTTTTGCTTGTTTGTTTGTTTCTGGGTGTTTTTTGTTGGGTTTGGGGTTTTTTTTTGGTGGGTTTTTTTGGGGGTTTTGTTTTGTTTTTGTTTTGTTTTAGTGTTTTTTGTTTGTTTGTTTGGGGTGTTTTTTGTTTTGTTGGGTTTGGTTGGTTGGTTTGTGTGGGGTTTTTTTGTTTGCTTGTTTTTTGTTTGTTTTTTGGGTTTTTTTGGTGGGTTTTTTGTTTTGTTTTTTTGTTTGGGGTTTTTTTGTTTTTGTTTTCACAAAATGCAACAGAAATGGAGGTCAGGCTTGGAGAAGGCCCCTTGCTAAATAAAAGCAGCAAGAATAGAAAAATATCAGACTCCATAAATAGTGTTTGTTTTGTTCCACAGTCCCATCACTGTGTGTTCCTTGTCAGAATGACAAGTGACCAGCAATGCTTTTATCATGCACTTTGAGGTTGCAGAATTTTTGCAGCCAGAGGATGAAATGCCACTGGAGATGTTTTAGGGTGTCTGGTACAAACATATCCCAACCAGCCAGGGCACCCCAGATTTAGGCTGGGATTGTACCCATGGAAGATGAAGAGATGTTATTTCAGGCCACAGAAAGGTCCCTGACCAAAATCATCCTTTTGTTGCAGTTTTTCATGTGAAATTTCTGCTCTCCTTGGGGTGGAATGGTGGCTTTTTCCGAAAGAAAGTAATGAAATGTTTCTTGTCTGCAATAAGGCAGGTCATTAATGCTTTGGCTTCCTGCTCCTGTCTCCCCAGCCTCATTTCCCACCTAGATGGGAGGGTCTGGCATTAAATCACTCTAAGCATAATTACATTGAAAATAATTTCAGTGAGTAGTTGGTGCCTCTCCCCACGGCACTGGATTTTGCTGTGGGGAGAGGCACCAACTACTCACTGAACTTCTCTGTTTTTATTTCCAAGCTGCTCTCTAAGCTTTTTTCAGAAGTGAGTCTTGCCACAGTCTCTCTATGTTTCTGCTGTTGCTTGAAGGAAGCACTAAGTTTTTTAGGCAGCACTTCCTGCACAGTGAAATGCAGCATTGCAAACACATTGTGCCACACAACAATTGCTGCTGTGTGAGGAGCTCTGCCTGTCTTAGGTACTGAGCATGGGTGTTGAATCAGGAATCATCTATAACTTGGAAATCAACAGTTGCTTCTTGTTTTAAGCATTGTGTGCTTGTCTCTACTGGAGAGTTGCATCTCCCACATCTGCAAGCCTAAGCTGATTTTGTAGTCATTGTGCAACATACTCTGTGAAAAAACATGCTGCTGTGGGGATGCACTTGTCTGGATTTAATCTGCAGCACTGACAACTTTCATACAAAGATTTCCCTTCTATAATGAATTTAACTGGAGGACTTGATTAGAAACCAGTGTCAAGTATAAAGAAGTGAGTAGCTCAGGTTTTTCAGGAGGGAAAACCCCCTTAAGGGTTATTTGTCTTCAAAATTTGTCTTCAGCATCAGGTCACTTCTTGCATAAAGGAGGAAGATGGAAGTGATCTGGCTTTTCAGGAAATAAAAAGCTTTAGGTAGCTCCCTTTTTATGACACATTTTAAATTTTATTTTCTAGGATGATATGTTCCTTATAATTAAGAACTCATAAACTTCCTGACAACAAACGCAATAGTTTTGATTCTTATTACCGATTCCTTTCTCGGTAGCACTGGAGAGAGAACCATTTCTCGGGAGATGGCTGGGGTTTAAGACATGGCTGGGGTTTAAAAGCCGGCATGTTCTTTCCCTTGCCTGCAGAACCTGAACTTCACCGGCTTCCGCAAGATCCTGAAGAAGCATGACAAGAACCTGGAGACAGCGCGGGGGGCAGAGTGGAGGGTGGCCGAGGTGGAGGTGGCTCCCTTCTACACCTGCAAGAAGATCAACCAGCTTATCTCCGAAACAGAGGTGAAGAGGCTGGCCTGGGCACTGCCAAAAATCCCCCAAAGACAGGGTTTGGGTCACTGCTGGTTTGTGGAAGTGTTCAAGCACAGGTTGGATGGAGCTCTGAGCAAACCTGTTCTAGTGGAAAGTTCCCCTGTCCATGGCAGAGGATTGGAACAAGGTCTTTAGGTCCCTTCCAACCCAAACTGTTCTATGACACTGTAATTCCCATAGTGTTTTGCCCTCTCTATAGCTTGTATTTACCACCAAGATGGCTAATAATTGATTTTGAAATGCCACTGACTTCTGGCACTGCTTACATAAGTATGGCTATGTTCTCTTCAGCTGGGAACTTTTCCCTTGGCAAAGCCTAGTGCAGCCTTAACTTCTGCTGTGAAGGAACTTGGTGCAGCATGCTGAGCTCTTTGTGTCTTTGCGTTAAAAGAATACTGGCCCAGGGCTCACCTATAACATGGAATCCAACCTTTAGTTTTGGTTTGACCACGTGCTCCCCATTCAGATGACCTTCAGTGGTGTGTATCTTTGTCTCCTTAGGAAGTGGTGACCAACGAGTTGGAAGATGGAGACAGACAGAAGGCAATGAAACGTCTGCGTGTTCCACCCTTAGGAGCAGCTCAGGTGAGAGATGAGGGTTGTGGAGCGAAGCTGCTCCTCCAACTTGTCAAGGTGCCAAATCAGATTCAACATCTGAAGGAAACAGTGGAAATAATTGATGTGAGTGGGCATGGGGCAGGGCCAGATAATCTGCTTTAGTTCCGGAAGGTTTGGAAATAGGTTACTCCTCCTAATGCATGCAGACAAGGTAATGAAGGGAGGAGATAAATGGTAAAAGGAAATTTGTACTAATAAAAGCAGAAGCTTAGTGTTTGTGTGGTCTGGAATATTTTTCAGGGGCCACTGAGACTCCCAAGTTCTGTTTCAACATGGCGAGAATATTAGACAGCATTTTCAGTTTAAGAAAACTTCAAGAGCAAGAGGGCAATCAGGGAGCTTTTGTTTTTGATTTGAAGTTTGCTCTGTGAACCAATCTGACTGTGCTGATAACCTGTTTACCTCACCTTAATTCTGCCGTGCCTTTGTTCACAGCCTGTACCAGCCTGGACTACATTCAGGGTTGGATTGTTCTGCGGGTTGTTCATTGCACTGAATGTCACTGTCATACTTTCAGGTAGGTGTCCAGCCCTGCTTGGGTTTGGGTGTATTCTCCTCACTTAGGGAGGGCTTGGACCTGGATGTTTTGGGTTAAGTCAGAACCATGTCACATTGGGGTGAACTACTAGTTCTGCTCAGCAGTAGGTTGTGGTTTTTCTCATGTTGTATATGTCAATGTTGAAGACAAAAATCCTTTTCTTCTGGTTTCCTCCTTATTTTTGGAGGGATATCCTGAGGGTGCAACATCTATGTGTAAAAACAGATTTTTGTTATCGTTCTGGGAACACACAGCCTGTGTCCACCTTGAGACAGGTGCTTGTAGAACTTGAGCTTTGCATGGTGTTGACTCCCTAAAGAAAAGACCACCATACACAGAGCCATGGGACCAGATGCCACTCAGGATGGAAATTGGGAACTCATGTGGAAATTCCTAGGATTTCATTGCCTGGAGTCTGCTAATGGAATTAATTGATTTTTTCTAATTGGCAGTTGTTGACAAGATTGTTTAAAAGCTACAATTAATGGGTGCATCTCTCAGACCCTGGCTTTATTCTGCTTTGTGCCTTCTGAGTTTGGCCCCTGATTAGAGCAGTAGTGCAGATCCAGACACAGAGCTTAATCACAAGCAGCTTTACTTAATTGTGTGTGTGATTTCTGGAGTGTTGTAACTTGCTTAAGCAGTACAAAGGAAAAGGCTTAACAAATCAACTTACAAGCTCTTGCATTAGGGAAAGCCCATGTCTGTGTTTTAAAAGAATTTTTAATCGGATGTTTCTGTAATTGGATCCAGCAATCTTTTGGGATAAAATGTCTCTGTTTGAGGAACTGTTTGCAGTGCTTCCCATTTGGTCTTCCCGTGGTAGAGGCATGAAGTTGACCCATCTGCATGAAGGAGCTGTTTAATGTGTAGAAACTGTTCTTTATTCATAATTTCTGTTATTTAAATGTTTGATCTCTGTGTGAGATGCAAAATGATTGAAGCCAGCTGTGTTTGCTTTCCCTCTCGGTGCTAAGAATGAAAACGTGAGGCAGTTGTGAGATGGAATTCATAAAAATTATTATATCTCTAGAGCAGGTGTTATTAACCCAGTGTGGGTAATAGGTGTGTTGTATCAGCAGGCATGATCTGATAGCTGAACATTACTGCAGATATTGGGCAAAAACCGGGATTGCAAATGCAAAGTGGGTGTTTTTAATTGGCTCATACCTTGCTGACCTCTCAGTTGCTTTTACCAAACTGCTTCTGTGATTTGATCAGCTAAGATCCAGTGTTCTATGTGGAGAATTTGTGAAGCAGCACCAGAGCATGGCTTCTGTCAGTAACCCAGTGTACTGCCTTATTTCAAAACTACAGCAGCAGCTTTTTACAGAGATGAGTTCATCATCACTTTGGGTCTGTTAAAGGCTGCAAAGCTACAGATGGATCCCAGGAGGGTGTCACCCTAAAGAGGACAAATTCTGAGGCTTCACTGTTTCTGTATGGGCTTCCCTAGGTGCCAAGCTAGTGTGTAAGTGAGGTTGGAGTTTCACAGAAATGTGCATTTGTTTTATTAACCAGAAACCTGAAAGGTTTCATGCAAAATCTCAAGCCCTTACTGTGGTCCTGCTCTTGTTTGATAATTAGGCTGTCATTAGACTTGTCACCAGGGATATTTTCACTTCTTAGTCAGTATTTTTGGGGCTACTCTGCACTGTTTGGAGTTTTGACCAGATGACCCATTGTGGTTCCTTACAACCTTACCCATTTTGTAATTTCCCTTGGTTTTCAGGTAAAAATTTAAAATACTTTCTTTACAATTCCACATTTAAGACTAATTTCTTTCAGCTTTTTGGGGGGTGTGTAATTTCTGTCCAAAAGATGACTCTGTTTTGCCTGAATCCAAGAGTCTAAAGTTTTAAATTTAAAGCAGCAGTTCTGGAGTAATTTTTTCTTGCACAGCTTTTTCTCTGTAAGTTATGTAGTATAAAGTGTAGATGCTGAACACATGAAACTCCCTATGGATTTACTTTCTCAGTGAAGAAGTTTGGAAAAACTTGGGGCTGTAATTTAGGCATTCTTTGGGAATAAATTCTCAGCCTAAGTTCTGTAAAGTACAGGTTCTTTCTTTTACCCCTCTTAGAAAGCACGTGGGTGAGAAACTCTCAGTGAAACTAAAACTAAGGATCGAATAACTGTATTTTATTTATGCTTTTCTCATCAAACCTGTGCCTAGTGACCAGGGGGGACAGTCCTTTGCAAAGAGGTTTATGCTGGAGAAAGCTGCTGCTGTATAAGGCATTGTTCATTGTTTGAAATGAAGCACGTTTGTTTCCAAACCCCTGAAAACTGAGCAAAGGAAGCAACAGGCTTTCCAGCACTGCTGCCTTGTGCTGGATTTCTCTTGGGGTGGGGCTGGGTGTTGTAATGCTGGCCATGAATATGCATTGCATTACCATTGTACTGAGTCCAGTGATTAGGCTGGTTTAGCATTGTTTTAAATGCTGTAAATGGTTCCTCTTGGTTTTGTGGGGAGCTGAAGTGTTTGTCTATCTGTCTGTTGGGATTTCATCTCTATTAAAGCAGAATATTTAAGTGCCTCTAGTCAGATTTATGCTAGTGCTGTCCCTTGTGCCTGTAGTGTGAGGCAGGGACGCTGCTAATGACTCAATTACAGCAGCTGGAATTTTCCCTAGAATACTCCTAAATCCTCTGACAGGCTAGGCAGAAAGTCCTCCACTTCTGGAACATGCAGTTGTGTACACGTGTACCCTGTTTTCTCAGGATACAGCCAAACATCTGAGATTAGGATAAAGCCTTGCTTTGTGACATGACCTCTGCAATCCCTAAAATCCTTCCTTTTTTTTTGTCTTTGCCAGGTGTGGCTTTTATAGATGGACCAAATGTGTGGCCACTGGTGAGAATCTATCGAGGTGGCTTTCTCCTGATAGAATTCCTCTTTCTCCTGGGTATCAACACGTATGGCTGGAGACAGGCTGGAGTCAACCATGTCCTCATCTTCGAGCTCAATCCCCGCAGCAACTTGTCCCATCAACATCTCTTTGAGGTGACCAGGAGGGATTTTAGAGCGGCTGAGCCATGCTGAGGATCAGCAGGATAAATCCTATGCCATTTCCTGGCAAGGACTCCTAATACAATTAGAAGAGGAAGTTGCTGAAGTCTGATTAGATTACAGGATTGAGCACTGCTCTCCCTTTTCTTCTAATGAGAACACATTGCAGGTTTTGGGGCTGTGTTTTCATTAGGTGTCTGTTTGGGTTTTTTTTCCCCTGCAGATTGCTGGTTTCCTGGGCGTTTTGTGGTGCCTGAGCCTGCTGGCATGTATATATGGTAAATTCACCTACATCCCCATGCAGGTGAACCCACTCATCTTGTACGGCTTCATGTTGCTTTTTCTCATCAACCCTACCAAAACCTTATATTACAAGTCCCGTTTTTGGCTGCTCAAACTATTGGTAAGTGTCAAAGCTGGCTGAAATAAGTAAATTTTTGTTTAAATGCTGTGGCTGTGAAGTGTATACAAGTCTCACTGATCCTCAGGAAAGAGGGGTGCTGAGGGATGCTTATACCACTGCAATTTATAGAGCAGATGTTGACTGCAGATAATTTTTGAGGATGGGTTTGCAGGAGCATATTCTGCTTCCTGTACCATTTGATTTGTTAACATTCCTATAGACAGCTGCTTACAAACTTTTGCATGTATGGAAACCCTTGGATGTCTTACTTGTTTATTCCTTAACCTAGTGAAACAGATTGATTAGAGGTCCAGTGCTCTAAGGCAAGGTTGCATGGATGCTCCCCAGCCCAAACTGGGATAGTGCCAATGTTGAGAGGGTTCACTGATGGAGAAAGAACCTTTGGAAAAGTTACTGCCTGTAAAATTATGTTCATGGGTGGAGTTTTTCCTGTTTGTGCTCTTCAGCAAACTCTTTGTTTGAGACCAAGGTCTTCATTTTCCTGTAAGATAAGTCTGGTAAATTCAATGTAAATATGTGCACTGCTTCAGTGTTCCAGTTATAGGTGGGAGCTCTGAAAGAACAGTTTTCAGACTTGCTGGGTGACTCATGAATTTCTTCCCAAATGCCTGTTTCATGTGCTCTTCCCCACCCTGTGCACCCTTTTAAATTGGCTTTAATCAAGCTGCTTCCCCTGATACCACCTTCTTGTTGGCACTGCTCTGAGAGCTTTGGGCAGAAGAGGGTATGGCTGGCTTTTTTTCTTCATAGAATAATTTCAGTGCCAATTAAAACAATTAACTTTATCTGGAACACAGCAAAGATGAGACACAGCATCATGCTTTCAGGATGTGTGTGCAGGTATACACACAGTGAATTAACCTCTGTGAGCTCAACTCTGTTATTCGATTTTCTGGCTTGCTGCCATCCCAGCTTCCTCCTTTGTGCCTTCCAGCACTCAGCCATCCCTCACAGAAGTACCTTTAGTCCCAAGCCTCATTAATCTGGCTGCTGTCCCCTGGTGCGAGGGGAAGCACTGGATGTGTTTTAACCACATGAGCAATATCTGTGCTAATTTACCTTAATATCTTAGCAGAGTGAGATTCTCAGTCTCCACAGAGCTGTTAGGCTGTTTGCAGCTCCTGCCCTGTCCCAGTGATCTCCAGATTGTGCTGCAGTCTGAGATAGAGTTGTAGAATCTTGGAATAGCCTGAGTTGGAAGGGACCTTAAAGATCATTGAGTTCCAACCCTTCTGCCACAGGGACATTTTCCATGATCTCAGATTGCTCTGAGCCCCATCCAACCTGGCCTTGGACACTTCCAGGGATGGGACAGCCACAGCTTCTCTGAGCAACCTGTGCCAGGGCCTCCCCACCCTCACAAGGAAGAATTTGTTCCTTGTTCTAATCTAAACCTACACTCTTAACAGTTTTAAGCCATTCCCCCTTGTCCTGTTACTAAATGCTCTTGCAAACAAGTCTCTCCACCAAACCTGAACCATGGAAGATGTCGAGTTGGAAGGGATCCATAAGATTCATTGAGTACCTTGTGTGTGCCAAGGCCAGTTCATTCCAAGGTCTCCTAGGTGAAAAAAGCTTCATCAAAATGCAAGATCACCTTAATGGTGGGGAATGACATGGTACTTTTGTGCATTATCTGGGAGGAGGAAGGGGAAAGAAGAGGCCAGACCATATTATAAAGAGCAGCTTTTATTGTGTGTACTTGACCAGCTGGGTGCATTTTATTTTCCCAGGCAGTTCTCTGGGTGAAAGGAGGTTTAAATAGTGCAAGTCTTAGAACTGTGCTGCTCGCACAAAATTATGTTTGATGAGCATTTTTCTTTGCATGCTTCATATATTTCAATTCCAGCCTAAAAAAAATCTGACATATCAGGTGTAGCAGAGCATTACTGGCACTTTCAATTTTTCTGGAACCAGATCAGGGGCATGCTTGAGAGTGTTGTAGGATTTCCTCATGAATCCAGGAGGATCCATGTGATCAACATCTACCTGTGACCAACATCAGCTGCTGGTTGAGGGTGGGATCTCTTGTGCTAATCCCTGAGGGATGGTGAAACATCAGAATTTATCTTCCTGTGAGTGAAAAAAGTTATTTAGCCTGCAGTAAAGTCTAATTCCCCTGCTAGGATCTTCTTTCTTGCCTGAGTGCTTAGGTGAGCATTCTTTGTGCCTTTGCTGCCAGATGAGAAGCCCCTGAGTGCCCTTGTGTGGGCTGGGGAGAGCAGCTCGCCGGGAGGAATTGGATCCAAGCCCAGGGAATGTCCCCGTGCCCACGCTCTCTGCAGGAGCTCAGTGGCCACACCAGTGCAGGGAAGGAGCCTGTCTGTGAGAGGTGAAAAGCTAGCAAGTGTTCAGCTCAGCTATCTGGCATCTCAGCAGGAATCAAAAGTGCAGGGATCAGCACCAGGAAGTCTGTCTGCTCTGGCTGGGGAATTGTTGATAGAGAATTGCAGCTGGTTATTGAAACTGAGGTGCAGCTCTGGTGTTTTACAGCTTTATCCTTATTTGGAGGATGTTGCAGACCCTTCTCAGCTGGGAAGCAAGGAGCTGGCTGTGTTATCTCTGCTGGAATCAGGGCTGCAGCTCCAGCTGTAGCTGGGCAGCAGGCAGGAGCCACAGTGCCTGGCACATGGCACTGGGAGGGTTCAGATGACAGCTCAGGTTCTGGGGGAGGGTTGACTCAGATGCCAGTGCCAGATATGTCATAGATCTGTCTGTTGACTCCTCCTCAGCTGTAACCTGTAGATGGAAAACTTCTACTCTCTTAAAAGTTTTGTGCTGTCACCTGGCAGTGCTGAAGTACTTCTCCCTAAAATAAATTACAAGAATTTTTTTTTCCCCAGGGAGATCTGTCTGTAAAGCTATTTTCACATTTCATTTGCTTAGCTAGTCATTGTTTATGGACAAAACAATGGTCTATGATGAAACAGATAGACAGTATCAGGGAGTGTTGTGAAAAGGGAGGAAAGAGCTTTTGCAAAGGAAGGCTGGTGTGGTCTTCGACCTCTCTTTTGCAGCTGGGCACCTTTGAAGATAGTCCTTCCTAAAGGCTGGCCTTGTTTGACCCTTGGGAATAGGTGCCATCCAACATGAGCACAGAGCTTTCTGGATCAAGATCCATATCTGCGTTATGCCACTAACTTTTAATCCCCTCTTTGGCTTTGAAATTTGAGGAGCAGAGTTTTAAATCTCCATTGCAGGCTGATAGGTGTCATTATCATATTGAAAACCTTCATACCTTATCTGTGTGTTCTCACAGGCAGCTCCTCACCATGCTGACTTCTTCTCTCTTTCTTCATGGCCAGCTGACTCCTTCCTGTCCCTAGCACTGCTGCCTAACCCTTACTATTCCTCACAGTACATAATAGCCCTTACTGCTGCTCTCACCTCACAGCATAGCCAAGAACTCTAACTCCCTTCTCAAGCAGCTAACCCACTCTTATAATACCCATCCTTATTGGCTATAGCTGTGAACTATTAAGGGCAGACCTTAATTGGACATAGCTGTGGCCTATCTTGGTAATTGGTACAGCTGCAACTCCTTAGAGGTGAGATTGCCTTCAGCACTATCTCTATTTTCTTACATTCCATCCTCCCACAGATGGGGATGTGTCAGTCCTTTCCTGGCTTTCTGCAGCTGTGCACCCTTCAGGTTAATAAGGAGAGCAGTATAAAAGATCAGTGTTAGCCTGTGCTTTCATTAATTTAAAGGTTCATAAATCCCAGAATGACCGGATGGTGCTGGTGCCTCTCTGTGAGAAATTGGCTATTAGTAACTATAACTAACCGGGTAGGGAGAGGGGTGATCAAAGGTAATGGAGCAGAAAACTGTCTGCTTTGGAAGGAGCAAAACTGCTCCTCAGGCTTAGAGGGAAAGTGGACTGGGATTGAGGGGGAGTCCAACCAACAGGCAATAGGATTTCCTCTGCCGTTTCTTCAACCCTTTCCCTGCTGGAGGCATTGGCAGACCCAGTAACAATCCTCACTGTCACAACTTCTAACACCAAAGAACAACTCATGAGTTAAGTAAACCAAGGCATGACCAGACTGATGGCTGTGCTGAGGGTCTAGATGCAGCTGACATTAAGTGTGAGGGGGAAGGTAGATATGGAAGATGTCAGTGGACACTATGTAAGTGCCTGAAAGAAAGTGCTGATCAAAGTGAGGGGCAACGAGAGAGATGGAGCTGTGTAGAGCTCTTAAATGGAGACTGGGAGTTTCTGGGAAAGAGCATGGGCTGCTCTGCCAGTAAAAAAACAAAAGGCTGGGATGCCCAGGAATAGATGCAGACAGGAGCAGGAAAGCAGGAATGTTCTTTGTACTGAAAATGAGGAGACAGTTACCCTTTTTTGTCAGCAGGAGCAAAAGGTCGGCAATAAATCTTCAAGCATTTCTGTTATTTCCGTATTTGTTCAGTTCTGTGATGTCCTCCCACTGCATTTGGATGCCTTTGACACAGCCATGAATTATTCCTGCTTTGTTTTTCCTGACAGTTTCGAGTATTCACTGCTCCCTTCCACAAGGTAGGCTTCGCAGATTTCTGGCTGGCTGATCAGCTCAACAGCCTTGTCGTGATACTTATGGATTTGGAATACATGATCTGCTTCTACAGCTTTGAGGTTCAGTGGGAGGACAATGCTGGACTTCTGGCAGATACAGGTAGAGTAATGCTGATGAGCCCTGGGAATGGGGTTAAAATGACCTAAGAAATACTGAGCCAGGCAACTTCCTAATTGTCTGTTTTAAAGAGGGTTATTAATAGTACAGGAAAACAAAATAATTGGCATTTCTTGTAAACGCGACATTAGAGAGATTCTCCCTTTTCTTACTTCCATCCAGAGAAATGGAATTTCACATCAGTATTCATTTCCTAATCCAGTCATTTGGCTTGATGTCTGTATCCATCAAAGAATTCAGACACAGTGCTCCTGATTGGAAGAGAAATCCATTTTCCTGGCATTGTTGTTTGATTTCATAGTAGTTTTACCATGTATTTGCCTTTAGCCTCTTCTTGCTCATCATGAGAATCCTGAGCTTGTTGAGCACGGCTTTCTGTGCTATAGCCTGGTTCTTACAGGCGCCATTCTGAAGCAAGAGAGGGTGGAGAAGCTCCTTAGTGACACCTCTCACTTGATTTGAGTTGATGCTGCACTGCCAGGATTGTCCATGCTCTGTCTGCCCTTATTTCCTAGCCAGAAGGAACACAGAGCTGGAATGTGAGTTTTGACTTTGACCTTCCCAGTGGCAAAACAGTACCTATCTCCTCATGGATGGGGCTGTTGACTTTCCATTTTAAGCAGTGACTGCTGGCAAATCATATTGTCTGATGGTTTTGACACTTGCTGAGAGAATTTGCTGTATGCTTCAATAAGCATCAGTGTTCACTTTGTTCTTCCAATCTGTCTGATCTTTCCCTTCATTTTAAAAGACGGCGTTGCGAGCAGCTAAATATTTACTTATGAAAGATAAATTAAAATACATAAAGCAACTGTGTGCTTAACAATTTGTCCTCTTCCAATCTGAGCAGTGGAATGATAGCACGGTGTTTTGGGATAAATATCAGCTAATAGTGTGTCTCCCTTAGTGTGAATAAGAAACAAATGAATGTTAGGCAGCAGGGTGTTTGGTTTAGATGTGCTGAGTGAGACAGCAGAAGAATATGGAGTTCTTGGGGAGTTACAGGAAAAGCTGAGGGTTTCCTGGTCATTGCCTTAATAAAAAGAAGGCTTTCAAACATGGAGGAGGGGACACGATGGTGTTGTGGTGTGGTTGCTTCTCATCTCAGTTTTTGAAACCAGACTATGCCTTGGCTTTGCTTTTTAAAAAACAAAGCGAAAAACACCAAGCCCAGTCCCATACTGATTTTTTTTTTTCCTTTTACAATGCACAAGGAAAACAGGTCAAGGACATCTTGGGCAAAGTGGCCTTTTAGAGCTGTCCTGCAGAGTTTCTAAGTGCTCTCCCATTTATGCACAAAAATCCAGTGTTGAAAGCCTTTTGTAATTCCATCCTTATTTTGATTATTCAGTCCCGCCAACAGCACTGAGCACATTTAAAAATAGATGATTTCTAATCTTGCATTTTAGTTATACTGGCAGGACTGAGGGAATTAGATGGTGATCTGTCTGGGTGTGTTATTGATGTCACCTGAACACCTCCAAGATGGAATATTGAGCTACTTTGGGCTTCTTGCTGTTTGTGTGCCTCAGTACCAGCTGTTGATGGGGAATCGCTGCTATAAAGTGATATTGCAGACAGGAAGACAACAGCAGTTCTTAAACTGACTAACTCTTTGCCTTAACAGCTTCAACTCCTGTTTTTCTTACAGATAATCAGATTTGTAACAGCTACTCCTACGGAGTGAGAGCAGTTGTCCAGTGCATCCCTGCTTGGTTGCGATTCATCCAGTGCCTGCGCCGTTACCGCGATAACAAACGGGCCTTTCATCTGGTTAACGCTGGAAAATATTCCACCACCTTCTTCGTGGTGACATTTGCAGCCCTCTACAGCACTCACAAAGGTATTGGGGATTTTGGAGAATCCTGTGCAGCTCCTGGGGTTTGATTTTTTTACATGAGAGAAGCTCAGAATCTGGCATCCTATTGAAACATGAGCTTCTTGTGTTTCAGCACCTGTGAAACATCGCTGGGGAAAGGCAGGGGCCTGCCCAGTTTGTAAAGAGTGTTTTAATATCTTGTTTTAGGTGTTTTTCACATCCCTGGTCTGCTTAGAATTGCACTTAGGGAGCGGGGGAGGGAACTTTCAGGTTTGTCTTTTGAAAGCTAAAATACCTGTCAGGTTTTGCTGTGAAGGGAGGTGAATGGGAGGGAGATATATGAAGAAAAGGATAGGACAGCAAATACTTCTTCCTTAACATTCATGAATATTTAACCTGGATCATGTAAATAATCAGTCCATCATTCCTAAATGTGAAGGCATGTGCACAGTGCCAGGAAAAAATGCTCTCTCTGATTTTCCTGTGTGATTCTATCCATGTTTTTTCAGCAGCTGGTAAGGATTGTTTCCAATCCATTTAACTGCAGATTGAGCTCTGATCCCTGAAGTTCCTCATCTCCCTGGAAACGACAATTACTCGATTCTACTCTTGTTCTGAAGGAAAAAGCTTTTAGTTTCTTCACTTCAGGCAGTCGCCTTGCCCTGCCTTTCATTGTTCTGAAGCCCTAAAAGCTGTATTCTTTCACTTGAGAATATCTCCCTTTTATATATTCAGAAATAAGCAACCACACAGTCGTGAGCAATTACTTAACCTTGAATATTCCTGTGGTGAGGCAGGGAAAAGTTTTGAAGGCATGATTCTAGTTAACATGCTTGGTTTTTTGAAGGGGTGGTGGGGTTCTTAGAAACCTTCCCATAGCCAAAGAAATGTCTGTTTTGACACAGCTGGGCCGAGTCACACTGATGATGTTTGTCAGTGTATTTTAATAGCAGGGAGGGGCAGTGGCCCAAGCTAGCTGAAGGCAGGGAGTTGGACTCTGTATCTAGGAGAGCTGGTGTGGGAGCATCCTCTGGGAGCGTCCCCTGTGCATGTCCTCCCTGCTGCCATGTCCCTGGAGCTCATTCTGGTTTTAACTTGTTTGCTTAGTGACATTCTGCAGCCCTGCAGTCCAGTTAGTCACCACTGCCAGAGCCTGGGATGAGGCACAGGCAGATTCCCTGGCTCCAGAATCACTGCTTACATCTTCTGTAGCCAGAGCTGCTCTGGGGAGGCTGACTAATGCTTCTGCCTCCCTCGGGGGGGGGACATATTGCCAGAGCCTTCAGCTGGGATAGGGCTGTGTCTTGGTTTGAAAAGACAGGTGTCTGCTAAGGAAGGCAGGAGTCTTCCTTGAAATGGAAAATGTAAACTCCCTCCCACAGAATTATTATGATTTTTAAATTAAAAGGCTCTCAGGCAAAGATATGGGAGCAGGAATAATAGTTCCTTACTAGGAAAATTAAAAGTACAAATGCAATAGTACAAGCGAGCAAAAAAAAATCAAACCACTGCCAGAGTCAGAATATGCCCTGAGCCCCTGTGGGTCAGGGTGTTGGTGCAGTCCCATTCAATGGTGGCTGCTCCTCCTGCAGTGCCAGGTGTGGTTCTCTTGGAGCAGGGATCCTGGAGAAGGGTGGAGTTTTCCTCTGAAGGTCCAGGGGTGCTGTAGATGGGCCTGGTCTTCCTCTGGGAATGCAGTGGAGAAGAAAGCTGCTCCTCTGGAAATCCAGTGGGAAAGGCTGCTGTGGTGTTCCCAGTGTCAGAGTCTATCCAGGTAGGAATGCTTGGCTCCTCCCCCTGGGCAGAGCATCTCCCAGTGGGATGATGGAATTTTATCAGCCATGCAGGGACATTCACTGGCCCATGAACAGAAGAGATCTCCTGGAGGGAGGATTGGTTGTAGAAGAAATAAAGAAAAAACTGGCCAATGAACAGAGGATAAGTGCCCCACCTCTAGATGGCAAATAGAACACACGCTTATCCTACAACCCAGGACAGGTTGGAACCAAGAGGAAAACCAGCCTCTGTCAAAAGGTCCTATAGAAGAGTTTGACCTGTTTCTACCACCTTGAAGTTTTTCATCCATGCCAGTGTTGCTTCCCCGGTTCTGGTCACTGCCACACATAACTGGTGTCCCCTTTCCCAGTCTGGCAGGGAGTGGGCTGTAATGAGGTGTTTATGAGCCTTGTTGCACTTGCTATGAGACTTTCCTGACTCCCAGCTTTTGTCTGTCCAATTTTGTCAATGGCAAATAGTTGTTGGTGTCATACAAAAAAAAAAATTGGAAGCTTTGTGGCCCTTGGAAATTACACGTTAGCAGAGATTTGTAGATGTCACTGTGCTGGGCTTTTCAGAGGGCTGCCTAAAGCCTGGACGTATCCCCTCAGGCCTGTAGGCCTGTTCCCATCCTGCCATAAACACACTTTCTAGTGTCCTGTACCTGTTAAGAAGCCAGTTTTATCAAAGTGCTTTACATAGATCACCAGTTTGTTTGGAACTTGGAATCAGATGGTCTGGCATCGAGTTGTTATGATGCTACTGTTGAAAATAGATGTGCTGCTCGCCCACGCCTTCTCTGCGTCTGCCCAAGGATAGCAAACACCCTCTCTTATCTTCTAAACATCTGTTGGGGGGAGCTCTGTGTTCTGAAGAAAGTGCTGCCCAAAACAGGTGTCAAATTGATGAAGACCCTTGCTCCTCAAACCTGCTCTAAATTTCAGTAACAAACCTATTAATTGCTGTGGTATCAAGTTTTATTTAAACAGTCTTCCATGTGCTTGCAAGCCTATGACTTACACCTCTGGAATGACAGCTTTTGGCTGCCAGGAGAAGAGGGCAATCCCTGGCCTTTCCTTGGGAGGTCAGGTAATAGACACCAGTGTCTGTTCTCCATTTGGGAGGCGTGGGGACATCACAGCCCTCTGAGAAGTCTGATCTTCCTCCCTTCATTTGAACACTTGGGTAATTCGTAGCTGCTCTGTGGGTTTTAGTGAGTGCCTGCCAGTGGTGTGTAGATGGACTGTGTGTTTGGGAGGGTTTGCTGGTCTGGAGAGCAGCTAATTCATACGCAGTGCACTGACAGTGTTCTGTGTTTTTCTGGGCTTGCTGCTGGAAAACAACTCAAACTAAACAAATGTACAAATGCCACCTTATTAAGTGATGTTTCTGTTCTAGTCCTGTGTGGTATTCCCTACTCCAAATTCCCTCCTCTAGTGAAGGATTCCCCCTCCCAGTAGCACCATGTACTGTGGGCTCTTGTCAAGTATCTGTTTCCCAAAAATATCCCTGTTTAATAATTCATATTGCTCAGGCACTGTGTAATTCCAATTCTTTCTTCCTTTGGAGAAGCCATTTCTTTACTTTCCTTCCCTTGGATTCAGATGCAGGGTGCAATTTTCTCTGCTAATTGCAGTTTGGATGTCAGACCGCTAAGACAGCAAAGTGAATTCTGTTAGGATTTTGCTCCAAAACTTGCAATACTGTTGGTCTGGGACCAGACCAGCTTTACAGGGGTAACTTCAAGCTGTCATCTTGATATTCAGGTATCATTTGGATTAGTGAAGCAAATGGGAAAGGAGCTACTCCAGAAGATAATACTAGAGCAAGCAGTGGTGGCATAGACAGGTGCAGACTCCAGCACGCCTTGCAAGCACAGCCATGTTTCAGGCACGACAGCAACAACACGAGGACAACTGTTGCTGAGTTCCCAGAGGAGGAATTCTCTGTGTTTTTATCTCTCCCAAAGGAATGGGAAGCAAAGGCCATGTTCTGTAAATAAACTGCTGCAGAGTGTGTTTGCTCCGGCAAATGAGGCATGGCTGTAACTCGAAGCTACCTGGCAACCGGGGAGCCGCCGGTCCCTGCCCGCTCTGTCCCCTTCTTTCCCGCCCTTGCTTTGCACTAAGGAGCTCAGTGCTGGCATTAAGTTCCCTGCCAGTGCTGAGTAGCTTTCCCTAGAGCCAGCCAACAGAGTATTACATTGCCTTATTTAATCCCTACGGAAACCTACATGCTGCTGGGGAAGCAGATGATTAAGCCCAAGCCTGCGGCAGAATATTCACCCTGAATGCGGCGTTGACACGCAACTGTTTTCTGCTGTGTTTTCACTCTGCCAGAGGCAGATGTGCTCTGCTTGACAAGTGCACCAGTAAAGAGGCTCGCTCTTCAGTCCACATTATCGCAGCATTTGTAGAATCATAGAGTGGTTTGGCTTGGAAGGGACCTTATAGATCATGGAGTTCCAACCCCCATACTTTACACTATCCCAGGTTGATCCAAGCCCCGTCCAACCTGGCTTTGAACACTTCCAGGGATATGTTCCACAGCTTCTTTGGACAACCTGTTCCAGGGCCTCACTCCCTTCACAGGGAAGAAGTCTTCATCACATCTAATCTAACCCTGCCCTCTGTCAGTTCATAGCCATTCCCCTTTGTCCTGGTACTGCAGGCCCTTTTCCAAAGTCCCTCTCCAGCTCTCTTTGAGCCCCTTTAGGCACTGGAAGGGGCTCTGAGGTTTCACCAGTGCCATCTGGTCCCCTCTCCAGGCTGAACACTCCCAGTTCTCTCAATATGTCCAATAGCAGAGGTGCTTCATCCCTCTGAGCATCTTCATGGACTCCTCTGGACTCACTCCAGCAGGTCCATGTCCTCCTTACACTGAGAGGATCCCAGAGTGGGAAATCCACGGGCATCCCTTTTTGTATAAATTGTGCTTGCATTAAAGAAGGCACACTGACATATCTGAAATAGCCAGCTTTGGTTTCACTCCTCACTCAGACCTGACTCAGGCTGTGTAGGATAAGGGTTGTTATATTTAGGTGTTCACCTCTTCTAAGAAACAGTTGTGTTGTACTACTCAAGGAGTGCTGGTCACTTATGCAGCTTTAGTCATGATTTTTGCTCCAACTTTATTCCTTTTAAAATGAGACATTGTGGTTTTGCTGCTGATTGTTTTCTCTCACCTTGATGCAACTTGCTCACATGGTGTCATTGGAAATACCAAAATATAGGTTTGGCTTCTGTGCTTGAAGAACTGAGCTTCTTGAGTGCCTCTCTTTCATAATTTTCATGTTTTGTGGGATTTTCTGGTTCAGTGTGACCATTTTTTGTTTACCTTGCTGTTGGCTGCGTGGAATTTTATCCTATAACTGAAAGGCAGGATGGTTTATGGACATTGTCAGTTTGATTCACATACCTTACTCAATGAAATCCTTGTGGTACAAGTAGAATCCTGCTATTTATTAACCTCTGAATTATTCCAAAGTTAATCCACGTGGCCTGGAAACTTGAGTAAGCATCTCTTCTTCCATCCTGCTCCCACAGTTTTTCCAGGTACTCCAAATGAGCCTGCTGAACAGCAGTTGCCATTGGCTTGGGGTGCCCTGGAGAGCCCTAGGTCGGTCTAAGATAATGGGACTGCCATGCACTTTCTCATTAAGCAGCCCAGGAAATTGGCAATAATTGAAAATACAGAAGTTAACTAAATAGGGCTGTATCTGAAGGGCAGTGCTTGTCTGTGCTCTCCCCATCACTTCAGAAAGAGGCTTCTCTGCAGTAATGTCTAATTTATGATTTTTAAAGGCAGCCCTAAGAGAAAAGGGCCACGGAATAGAGATGTGGAGTGTCAAGGCAAAAACCATCCTACGATTAATGGAAGGTGTTGGACCATCCCTTATTAATAGAGAGCTTCAGGCAGGTCTGACCAGAGGAAGATGAATGGGAAATGTGCAGCTTTTGGAAAATGCAGTGGAAGATTCCCAGGTCTCTCCCTGCTGCCCACTCCTCATTAATCAGGATGGTTTTGGCCGTTCCCAGTGGTGACACCGCATCTCGCTGGGACAGGTCACTACTTCTCCCATGCTCTGTCCCCATGAGGGCCCTGAGGAGGGCTCTGACTTCTCTACAAATGTAGACTCTTGGCTAAAAGAAGATATGAGATGTTGCCTCTTGACAGTTCTTCACTGCTGCTTTGCTTAAATTGTGCCCAGAGGCGACTGCAGAGGTTTCTGACCACCATCATCTGATGGTGATGTGCAGCAGGCTGGGGTGACATCCAGCTGTGCCACTGGGGGCTGCAGGAGGTACCTGGCTGCACCTGAGCTCTGTGGGTGGATGGTTGTGTCATTTAGCCCTAGTCATTGCTGTGTTAGAAGCTGCAGGTTGCAGCCCCCGTGGAGTGAGGCTGCTGGCAGGTGGGACAATAAAGCACTGTGATCCTACATGCTTACAGCAGGAGACAGTGAGGTGATGTGAGAACTGGGACTGAAATGGCATCAGTGCAACAGTGTATAGTCCCCTGTCTGAGATGGATAAGTTCATTTTTAGTGGGTGGGGCAGAGCAAAATGACTAAACATGTAGAATTTTTGTAAGCACAAAACTTTAAAAAAAATCACAAAAGAATGAAGCAAGTAGCATTCGTGAGATCCTGTTCCCTCACTTCTGTGTTGGTACAAGACCTCCCATCTCTCCCCCTCTTCCTCAGCGCTGAAAGAGCTGTCAGCATTTGATTTAGGTGTCACAAGAGCCTTATAGAGTGCTTGGATTGACCTCTTGAAGTAAAACAAACTTTGTAATGGGATTAACTGGCTTCTTTCTTAATACTTACTGTTTTCACACACCTTCCCTTAGCACAGCACACTGGCAGCCCCACCAGGATGATTATTTGGAGCCAAAACATGCACAGTCTGTCACATTGCTGGGAGCTAGGATGAATTTTTGTCTGAAATCCTGTCATCCTGTGCCCAGGAGGCCTCCAGTAATGAGTTGTGTTCATTAGGCAGTCTTTCTGATCCTTTCCATCAGAGAGGCAGCAGTGTCATTAGCGAGGGATTAGGAGGCGTTGCCGTGGGCAAACATTTCTCATCCTGGCCTCTGACCTCCTCACAGCTCTGTGGCACCCTGGTTTCCCCTGGTTTCCTGTTAGCTCAGCTGATTGCTGACACCCATCCCAGTATCCCAGTGATGGTGCTTGCGTTTGAGCCGGGAGGAGCCAGGAGCATCCCTGGAATGCTGCAGGAGCATCCCTGAAATGCTGCGGCAGGAGCAGCCGCATTTTATTTTTAATTTTGGTTTTACTAATTGTTAATGTTAAGTTTAGTATGTCTTACATATTGTTGATCTTTTATTTTTAAAATAATTTCTTTATTTTTAAATGTGATCTTTGCTTTTAGTTGTTTTAATAAACCCTTACCAAACAGTGCCTTTGGAGAGTTGGTTATATACAAAAACTTATGAATCTTCACTTGTTTTCTAAGTTTATATTTTGATGGTTTGTAAAAAGACTCTTTTTTAGATTGGTTAGTTACCCTCTTACTAGAACATAATTATTTGTTATAGGTATTAAAGATTTATTTAATACTGAGTATGTTGCCCCTGTGTCTACTAAAATTTTATTTTCTGTCTTTATTTTTTTACTTTATGTTAACTTTTTGCTTTAATTTAAAAGTCTTGGAGTATATAAATAGGTTGAGTACACTGAGTTTTAGTTATTTTTGTTGGGTTTCTTAAATTATTTGAAACTTTCTTTTTTAATAATTTAAATACTTTATTACTTTTTTTTTACTTTTTACCACTAGTTGTTACTAAATTTTTATAGCTCTCTTAGTAGCTTTTGTTTTTTTAGAATAATGCAAATGTCACTTACTATGCTTTTGTGTTAAAGGTGGCTGGGGAAATGGGAATGCTAATGAATGAGGTGTAAGTTAAAAGGGTGACCTACTGATACTTAATTTCACAGGCACTTAAGGGGGAAGCCTGACCCTTTTTTTAATGGAACATTTTAAGAAAAGCCAGTGACTGCATTACAAGCAATCTTCCTGTCAGATACACACAGGTCTGGAGTCTGTGGTGGTGCAGAAACGTAGGAGATACAATCATCTAACAATTTTTCTCTTTTGCTTTTAAATAAGTAAGTTTTGAAAGAATCTGCTATTGGATGTCAGAGCACTATAGAGGTAGCAGATGACATTGTGTCCCCATCCCCATGCTATTAATTTCTGATCATGAATCCAGATGTTCTTATTAGTGAGACTACTGGCAAATGCTTTGATTGGAAACCCCATCCTTCTCAAGGCAGAGGTTAAACTTTCCCTAAGAGCACTTCTCAAGAGCTACAGGAGGCACCAGAAAAGAACCAGCTCAAATCTCAGCCATGACTGATAGGCTTCCTCCTGTTTGCAGTTAAATCACACTTGTCACTTTGTGAGGTACAAGCCAGGAGTTTGCTGCCATGTCTTGAAATTAGACGCAAACCTATGTAAATTTGCAGAGGGTTTTTAATCCAAACACGATTTTGGGATTTCCCTACTCTGCAAATGTAGACTCTTGGCTAAAAGAAGATATGAGATGTTGCCTCTTGACAGTTCTTCACTGCTGCTTTGCTTAAATCATGCCTGGAGGCGACTGCAGAGATTTGCACGATCCAAGGGAAGGTTCTTATGGGAGAGTCAGTGTTTGGCAGGGCCCATCAGTGCTCCACAGTGAGTCCTGCCTGTGCTCCTGTGGGTTATTTTTGCCTTTTAACTGCATCAAGTCCCCTGTCATGTCCTGGTTCTGCCATTGATCAGTGCTGAACAGCAGGACGTGCTGGCTGGGCAGAAAGGCAGCGCTACCCACTCATTAAGATATCTAATTACTGAGGGGAGAGGTAATGCTGTGCTTTGAGCATTGAGATGTTAGACAAATGCTTGGGGATGTCACTCTGATGGCAGCTCTTACGTAGATAAGTCACTTCTGGCTGTCACCCTGCTCTGTGGTGTACTGGGATGGAGTTAATGGGCACACACCATCCCTAGGCCTGCTCAGAGCTGCCTTGCACACTAAATACATTTGTGCTTTGCTTCTGCTTAAACCTGTGATTGAGGCTGGCTTTGGCGAGCCTGGACTGGGAATTGTTTAGTTGGCAGAGTTGCTGTGGCTGGGTTGGTGTGTGTGGCAGGGCTTACCTGGCTGTGTTCCCTGATGACCTCCTGCTTCCTCCAGCTGTTATCAGAGCTCCCCATCAGCACAACCCACGGTGGGTGACACGCCAGGAATGCTTATCAAGGGCCATTGTGCTCTTATCCAGCCCTTCAATAATACATGGCATTGATTTTTGCTGTGTTGAATACTATATAGTGTTTACATTCCCCAGAATAATTCAGCAGGGTAAACAGCTGAATGCTTCGGAGGTAAAGTCAATATTAACAGCATTCAGGAGAGTACTCGCTGTCTCTCTTTGATGGAAAGCAACCTTTTCTCTTGCCTGTGCCTCGAAGGGGCTGTAATTTCTGCAGAGCAGTGCTCCCTCAGAATGCCAGTCAGATACTGCAGCCCCTGGGGCTGGTCTGGGGATCCAGATATTGCCTATCAGCAGTTTTTGCAGGCAGTAAATTCTGCTGCTGCAAGTGCCTTTGGCTGTTTTCTGGGGCTGTGGCCATTCACAGCTTCAGTTCAAAGGTGGAAACCATCCATTATTTATCTAGTTGACCTTCTGGAGCAATTTGAGGTGTATTTGTGCAGAGGATCTGCTGGAATTGCATGTTACAGGGTAAACTGAGGATGCTGATGGAAATTCTGTGGTGAAGGCTGCGAACAGCTCCCATGGCACACTGCTTCCCACAGGCTTTGTGGCAAGTGGAGGAGCACTGTGGACTCAGATAGCCTCTGACATAACTGCACACCTCCAGGCTGCAGACGTGGCAATGTGAGCACTGAAATCAGCCCATCCTCAGGCTCAGAGCTGCACCTGCAGCTTCAGAGGTTTTGTGCTGCTGCTATTTTGTCCTGCACATGCTGCTCTAAATAACAGCAGCTCAGGAGGTTGCTCCGTGGTGGTGCCCTTTGGAGCATGGAGTAGGAAGGTCCTTTGTGCCTCCCTTGGGGGGATGTCACTGGTGCCATGGGATATTGAAAACTTCCTCTTTTTTCCTTCCTGGAGAGGTTGAGGTCTGCTAGAATGCTTCTCTCATCCATAGCCTCTCTCTCATGGTTTTTGGTGTTTTCTAGCACCTCATTAGACAAAGAAAAAACACACAGGATGAAACAGTTCCTGTTTAAATAGACCCTGACATCATCATAAATATGCAGAGCTCTGTATTGCTCCTGGAAAACCAGCAGGCCAGGAGTTGATGGAGCCTCTGGGCAGAATATGAATGCCTTGATTTTCTCTCCCCCTGAGCAGCAGTGAAGAGGGCTGCTAGGACCAGCCAGCAGAGACCCAGCTATAATTGCTTGCCTGGAGCAGTAACATATTTCTGCACACCAGCTGAATACCAATGAGGACAGAAGGAAGGAAGGTATCAAACAGAACTGCAGGCAGGAGGAAAAGGAGGATAAGTGATTAAAGGAAGGACTTGGAGGCCAAGACTGAAGACAATAGGCTAGTTCTGATTAGGGCATTTTACCATGGAGTGATTTGGGTTTTTAATTAATTTTTTCAGGAGCTGAATGCATTGCAGAGCTGGTTGGTCAGAAAGGGAGCAGGAGCAAGGGACCAAACAGTGTGACCCCAGGTGCCACTGAAAAGGCTGCTTCAAAGACAGAGGCAGGGAGAGGGGAACTGAGCCCAGGATAATTTAACTGAAAGCAAGCACATCCTTTTGAGATTGGTGAGATTAGATTTCTCACTTGGGCCTTGTCCTTCCCAGTTCTCCTCTCTGTATTGCTCACAAGAACCTGTGCCACGTGCTCTGGGACGACCCTGCTTGAGCAGACAGGTTGGACGAGGTGACCCACTGTCCCTTCCAGCCTGAGCCATTCTGGGATTTAGGTTTAAGCAACAAGAACCTTTGAAATCCCCTTCCTCTGTAATTGCAAATTTAGGATTGAGTTTTGTTCGCCCCTTGTGTGCTTGGAGATGAGAATCAGGAATCAGTGGCCCCTCCATGACCACAGAGCTCCAAAAGAGCTGCCCAGCAATGCTTCCCTGCTCTTCTGTCTGTTCCAGCAGGACAGGGCCCAGGATTGTCCTGATTGCACTGCCTTCTCCATGGCTGCTCCATGAAGGAGTGGAATAAGACTCAGTTTGAATTCTGTCCTTAAGGAAAAAAAAAGAAACAAACCAAAAAGAGCCCAACCCAAAGCAGCATGATGTAACTTTCAAGCCTAAGGTTAGAGGAAGCACTGCAGCCTCACACAGGGTGTTTTGGAGCATTTTAGGTGCTTTGAAAGCACCTACAACCCATTAACTGCCTCTGAATTATCCTTTAGGGTCTGGTAATGGGAACTAAATATGGAGATCTAATGAGCTGAAAATAATGCTGGAAAGAACAGGCTTAGTGTCTCATGAGTCACCGAATGTCAGCATCTGCCTTTTCTTCATGAAATAATATTGTGGACGCTTTGAAGGAGCTGTTGGGGGGAGGAATGAAACCTGGCAGTGCAGCCCTCATTGCTAAGCTCCAAAATCCTCACCTGTGTCCCTTTCTGTGGGCAGCTGCATGTTAAAAATAGCCTGGGAGAGGCTGTTTCCAGGCAGCAGCAGTATTTGAGGTACCTGGGCATCCGTGAGCGCTGCTACCGGGTGATGTCACGGCTCTGCAGGGAGCAGGAATGCGATGCTGAACCTGTCTCTTGGCCAAGCTGAGGATGTGGGGAGTGCTTAAAGCATCCAGCCTTGCCCCAAAGCAGGGAAGCTGCTCAGAGCTGAGAGCTGCAGTGATCCGGTGCCCTTTTCCTGTGCAGAACAGGCTTTGCTGCATAAGTGGTGTTCAGAGATTTGCCTTAGGGGGGTGTTTTGAGAGGGGAAGGAGCATGTGGGTTTGACCTATATCCTGCACATCATGTCCAGGAAGCCTGAAAGGCGTAATGAGAGGAATATACTCTCATTTTCACCTCCATGAATTTTATTGGATTGCTGCGTTATATCTAATCGTAATTGCTGGAAATACAGAGGGAAGGAGAGGGAAAATTACCCTGTTGCTCCCTGGCTGATCAGCTGCAGGGATTCTGTTGTTTTAAAGCCACATAAATAGAAAAAGGTGTTGTCATGTAGTGTGGCATTGGGCTTGGGCTGAAAACATCTTTTTTGTACTGGAAATGTTATTTGCTTTGTTAGAGGGAATGGGTGAATGAGCAATTGCTGAGGCTGCACAGAAAGGCTATTCCTGCTAGCAGCCAGGTGCAGAATGTCTCAGCCTTCCGAAGCATCATAATGGGGTTTATTTGCATGAATTTTTTGAGCCAGCTTTCCAAAAGCAAACAGAAATATCAGCTCTGTTTGGTTTTCCCCAGCCAGCTGATGTAGGGAATTGTAGCCAAATTGAAAGCAATGTAACCTGTTCAGGGGGGAGTGGGAAACAGCACTGGAAAAACCTATCCCCAGCTGAGTAGGTGGTGGGCCCACAGTCTGCTGTTTCCAAAGAGGAGCTCTGCATGGGTATTTAAAACTCCATACAGAGCCTACTTTAGGATTTGTACATTTTAATGCACTGCTGCCTTTTCCCTTGCCACCACAAGCTCTGAAATGGCTGGTGGTAATTCCTGTACAGCCCATGCTCTTCGGGCTTTTAGTGCACTAATTCACAGTTGTTGATGTTAATGCAAACTCAAACATTTTCTTACCAAGCCCTCCTAACTGAGCTCTGCGTCAGTGCTGTATCCTTTGTACAAGCCCGTGTCCTTTGCGAAACGTGGCCCTCAGCTTCCACCTGCTGTTCAGAGCCAGAACGGCAGCTCTGCCATGAATCCAGGAAAATAAAAATCATGGAATAGCCTGAGTTGGAACCCACAAGGATCCTCGAGTCCAGCTCCTGACCCTGCATAGGACCATCCCCAAGAATCCCACTGTGTGCCTCAGAGTGTTCCCCAAACACTTCCTGAACTATGGCAGGCTTGGGACTGTTGATTTGCAGAAAGATAAAGCAACCACACAACTTCTGTAAAAAGTTGTAAAGCCGGTATGTTTATTACAGCGCTGGACGCGTGTGGGGATCGTCCCCCTTAAAGGACACGCGCACCCCTGAGGATTCCCGAACCCTTTTTATCCCCTCCTTGCTTATACATATGCATATAGTCTAATGCATATTCATTTTACTGCTTTCACATTACACTTGCAGCTAGTTACACTTGCAGCTAGTTTTTTATCAGAAAGTACAGAAGGAGCTCCTGGGTCAGCTTGCCCCCTCTCCAGCAATCTCAGCCCGGTCTGGCTCCGTCTGTTTCAAGGTTCAAGGGGCCTCCTTTATCTCAGTCCTTTGGCTGAAGCAGTTTTCAAACATAGGGTTTTTAGCGAGAATAGGCAGTCTTGAATGCAGACCAAACAGCTCTGTTTGCAAGCTACAGACTTAATTCAAAGAGGCACATTTTACCTAAATTCGAAATGGATTTCTCTTCTGGAAAATTTCCCCTCTGTCTCACTGTGACCACTTCCCTGGGAGCCTGTTCCAAATATTAATGTAAATTTCAATCCCAAATGCTGAAAGTTGAACAAGATGAAAGTGGAATTTGAATTACAATATAAAGCAGGTCCTACTAAGGCTGTTGGTTTGACTCAGATTAGTCTTTGATGTATTTTCCCAGAACTTGGAAAGAAGAGGTGATTTCCACTGCTCAAATGAGGCAGTTTGTAGCTGTTTTAAGAGGGAATGTGCTCTCAGTTCTACAGAAGTGTGTTGTTCTTCTCTTTTCCAGCTAAAAACCACAGTGACACCCAAGTGTTCTTCTACCTGTGGATTATCTTCTGTTTCATCAGCTCTTGCTATACCCTCATTTGGGACCTGAAGATGGACTGGGGTCTCTTTGACAAAAATGCTGGTGAAAATACCTTTCTCCGAGAAGGAATTGTCTACCCACAGAAAGTGCGTATGCAGCCTGCTCCTACCTTAGGAAAGGCTTGTAACATTTTAACCAAACTTACTGAGTTTAGAGCATGTTGCCTTTGCCCACTGGAGCATTTCAATGCTGCAGGCTGGGATTTTCCAGCAACAGAGTTGCTTTGTTTCCAAGAGATCATTTCTGTTCATTTTGCTTAAGTTTGAGCAGCAGATTCTGTAGCTTCTCGAAGACCTGATGAGGTCCTTTGGATGCAGAAGGTGTTTGTTGAGCTGTTTTGTTCTTGTTGCTCCTCAGGCATACTACTATTGTGCCATTGTAGAAGACGTCATCCTGCGTTTTGCGTGGACCATACAGATCTCCCTCACTTCCATGCAAATCTTTCCCTACGCTGCAGATATCATTTCTACTGTATTTGCCCCACTTGAGGTGTTCCGGTAAGGCTGCTGGGCTGAGCAGCTCATTTCTCTTGATTTTATTTTCACTTTTTTGTTCCGTAACATCTGCATGGGGGGGAAGCGCCTGGATCCTTGGATGTGGAGTATACTGCTTTTTATTTCAAGGAGACCAGGATTAACAGGAATATTTGATCCAAATAGGGGGCTGAGTGAAGAAAAGGGTAGGGGGCTGTGCCACAGTGTAGAGCTGAATTCTTCACACTGTGTTTGCAGTTCCTTAAAAAGGCAAAAAGCCCAGAAGTTTCTCTCCTCAACTGGGTAAAGGATAGAAAATTGGACAGAAGCCAAAAAGTCCCGCCTAAGCAATTCACTAGAAAAAGAAGAGAGCAAAGGAACTAATCGCTTTTGTGGGGTGTTTTACCAGGAGCAAGAACCCTTGCCCCTTGCTCGAGTTTTCTCTGTAAAGAGCTTTGCTATTTTGCCTTTTATTATAACTTTTCTGTTTCCAACACTACCACAGAAGCCATCCTGCTGATTTTATGCCTTCTGAGGTAGCTGGACTATCTCGGGTATGATATATTTCTCTGAGAGCTCACAAGACCTGACTCAAGGACATCCCATATCATCTTTCCTCTGGAGAAGAAGAGAACCTGTCAGGCTCATTCCCTATTCTAATATGGACAGCATGGAGGTACATTGTTCAAGCATTACAAGCCAAAGGCCACCTCCAGCATCTGTATGAGTGAGGGTCAGCGTCAAGTTCTTCCCAGGAAGCTGTAGGCGGGACTTTTTGGCTTCTGTCCAGTTTTCTATCCTGAAGTTTGAGGTGAAGTCCCCCAGGTCCTATGAGGTGTCTTTTTACCCAGTTGAGGAGAGAAACTTCTGGGCTTTTTGCCTTTTTAAGGAGACAAAGGATAATTTGGTCACTCCATCAGCAGGGGGGCACATTTCTACAGAAAGATGTTGCTGTTAGCCAGCGGATGTTTCTCCAGTGCTTTGCCAAAACACAGGAAACGCCTGTAAAAGGGTGTCTCAGTTGGTAATTCCCCCTTTTTCTCTCCGTCCATCCATCCATGCAGGCGGTTTGTGTGGAACTTCTTCCGTCTGGAGAACGAGCACCTGAACAACTGCGGTGAGTTCCGTGCCGTGAGGGACATCTCGGTGGCGCCGCTCAACGCCGACGACCTGACACTCCTGGACCAGATGATGGACCAGGAGGACGGCGTCCGCAACCGCCGCAAGAACAAGCAGTGGAAGCGCAGCCTGAGCGTGTCCCTGCGCAGGCCTCGCCTTGCCTCACAGTACGTTCAGCCCCTCCACTGCCACAAAAGCCTGCCCTGGAGCTGCTGTTAATGCCTGCCGGGCATTTATGCACTGGGAGTCCTGCACTGGGAGTTGTGGACTGGGAATCGCACAAAGATTTCAAAGTCACGCAAAGATTTTCAGTCTTCAAAGGGAGGGCAGGTCCACAATTAGTTAAACGAGCATGCCTCTCTCTGACAGGGAATTAATCCATCCTTTATGCATTTGGGGTTCTGGTAAACCATCGGGAAAGAGAGTTCTCTTTTTACAAGGCTCCCCCTCTGCAGAAATAATTTGCCAGAGGTTATAAATGCAAACTGGAGGAGAGATTCTCCTCAAGCAGATATTTCTGAAAAAGAGGGAGAGTGACTCTTTATACCTCATAGTGACAGAAGAGGCAATGGTTTTAAACTGACAGAGGGCAGGGTTGGATTAGATAGTAAGAAGAAATTCTTCTCTGTGAGGGTGATGAGCCCCTGGCACAGGTTGCCCAGAGAAGCTGTGGGTACCCCATCCCTGGAGATGTCCAAGGCCAGGCTGGATTTGGCCCTGCAAATGTGGTTTAGTGAGTGGCATCCCTGCCACTCATCTGGTTGGAACCAAATGATCTTCAAGGTCCCTTCCAACCCAAACCATTCTTTGACTCTGATTCCAATTATTCTTTGCTTAAGGTTCATTCTGAGTAAGATCTCAGACTCCTTCCTCTCAAATCCACACCCATCCAGTTTTTTCTTCCCACCCATCATTCTCACACTCCTGGTGTTTCCCCACCCTGCACCTCAGCCACTGAACCTGTCCACTGAGTGTTTTCCTGCAGTGTTGCTCCAGTGTCCTGTGTCCCACCTGCCCTGGCAGCACAGCTGTGGAGCCCTGCCCTTTCGCCAGGGAACAAGCCCATGCTCCTCAAGGATGCCGAGGCACAGCGGGTCAGGAGTGCTGTGCAATCCCTGCAGGACTGCATGAGAAAGGAGGGAGAAGGAGGAGGGTGTGCTCTGGCCTCAGGGCTGTGCTTGGCTCTTATCCCTGCACGGATGGAACCAATACCAACAGCCTTTGGGTAGCTGCTAGAGACTGAAAAATGTTATGCAAAGGGAATGTGAGACAAAGCCTGGTGGAATTCCCTCCAGCCATGCCCATTTATCCCTCAGACATGCAGTGAGTGTAGATGTGCCAGGCATATCCCTAAAGAACTTCCTGCTCCCTCCTGCAGCCCAGCAGGAGATGGAGCAGGAACACTCCTCTGGATCCTGCAAGGGTTTGGTGGAGTTCTGTGGGGAGGGCTGGGCAGGTGCTCCACATCCAGCAGTGCTGTGTCCCCAGCCATGTCACAGACTGGCAGGTGACACTGGCCATGGGCAGAGTGGGCAGTACCACAGGAGGAGGATGCTGAAGGACAGCTGGGGCATCTTTACAAGGCTCTGCTATTCCCAGGGCAAGTGGGAGGGTGTGAAACAGTTCCAGTAGATTGTTTATTCCCCCTCTGTGTAAGAAAGGCATTTTTCCCCTTTTTTATTCCCCCAAGTGCACCGTGGGTTTGCTGTCTGCATGTCATTCCAGGAATTCCTTCTCCCCAGTGAGTGTCTTCTCCTTTGTTTTTTTCCAGGTCCAAGGCTTCTGACACAAAGGTATTGATAGAGGACCTAGCGAACGAAGTGAACACATGAGATGGCCACGTTCTCTTATTCCACATCCTTTGTTTTCTTGTTCTGTTTCCCTCTTCCCCAAGTAACCTGAGCTCTGGTACAGATCCAGCTGAAAACAGGAGAAAACACTGAACACGTTTTCCGAGCTCTTCCAGACCAGATCCTATGGACTCCAACAAGCTCACTGTGTTTCGTTTCTTTTCTTCTGGGTTAATTTTAATGTTCTATTTTAAACAAACAAACAAAAAAAAATAAAATATTTTACTTTGTTTTGCCAATAAAGAGGACAGTTCAGGAAAGAAGGATTGTTTACAGTCTCAACAAGGACATACAAACCTTACCTGGATAACGAAGCATCATAGGGACTCCGTCATGGGACAGTGCTGAGAGCACACTCAGTTTCTGCTTGGCCCGGTTTTGACTGGTTGAAACCGGACTTTTTAAATCTGATTTTTTTTGGGTTGTTTTTTTTTTTCAGTTGTCTGGTTTTTTTCTTTCATATCCAGCGCTGAGGCACTGGCTGCACTTGCAGGTAAAGTGCACTTAGAGCAGTATCTTCATTCATGAAGCTACTTTTTAATTTGATGTAACTTTTCTTACAATTTTTTGCAAATATGATGTATCTGTTGCATATAGTTTTCACATTATTTATGAAACTTAACAACCATATGAGAGTGATTTTGAGTCCTGTGCAATGAAGGTTGTAATGGTAAAACAAAGTGGGGAATGTAGATCTCCATCTCCAGGGTTGTGGGGTGATGCCCCTGCAAATACCCCTTTAGTGAGTCAACTTGCACCTGTGTGTACCTTCTCTCTCTTTTATTTCTTTTCAGTTTTATTTTAAACCAAAGTTTCTCTTTCTGATTTTTTTTTAGTTGCTGCTGCTGCTTCTGGGCATGTCTCTTGTGCCAGTTCAAAGCCAACCTCTCCATGTATGAAAGTAGTGCAGATGATCCTAAGGAAAGGAGAGTTGGTTCCCACCAACAGCATAAAACACTGGGAGAACAAAGGCTTTGGAACTTCATTCTCCAGATCAAAAAATACTTATCCAAGCCTTAGGTGTGTCATGAGGGCATCTCAGTCCGAGCAGGGAGCTTTTCAGGAGGTCTCCAGCAGCCCAGCAAGGTGGGACAAGGCGAGGAGGTGACAGTTCTCATGGGACAGAGGGGGTTCTTCAGGCTGGGGCTTAGGGCAGTGGTGGTATGTTCCAGGGAGCATGGAAAGAACTGTGGTATGCCCACCTGATGGGGAGGGTGAGATGGAAAACAGCTCTTCTGTGGCTTCTGGTTCAGCAAAAAGCCTCTGTTGGGCACTGTCCTGGTGATCTGCCCCTTGACTCATCTCATTCTCCCAGTTTGGGAAGTGGGATACTTGAGCAGACTTGGGTAATGGGCAGCTGAGCAAATTATGTTGGAAGAGAGATGTGAATTTGAGGATCTCATTGGTCTCCTCTCCTCCTGGGAGGGAGCCATGGAGGCCTCAGAGTCCTGTCATCCTTCCCTTGGCAGGCCTTGTTCTCCTTGGGTCTGCAAGGGAAGGGTGAAACTCCTGAAGGGGGATCCTCACCTGGCTGGTGGCAGTTTCAGCAATGGAATTACAGGAATCTCTCTGTTGCTGTTTGGTGGTTGTTTCCCTTAATCAGTACCGTGTTCCCCACGGCTAGAATGTTGCATTTCCTCGGTTTGCCTGCTGTGCCTCTTGGCAAGAGAAACTGAAGGAAACTTGGTTCTCTAAATTTAGTTGGAAATAGATTAAAACCCTGTTGTGGTGCTGCGCCTCTCATCTCCCTCCGTGTGGGGCTGCTCTTGTGGGAGCAGAGCTGGATGAGCTGGGGCTGTGCTGTCCATCTCCCCTGGATTCCTTAGGTCAGCTCATACTTAAAACAGAGCATTCCCATTCCCATGGAAGTGGAGTCTGGGATATAAAGCCCCTTAAAATAGTTCAGGTTCCTAATTAGCATTGGTGCCATGTCCAAACCATGTGTAGGTTTTTCCAGCAGTGGGGAATGGAGCCGTTCCTGCCTGGGGAGGTGAGGGGAGGGCAGCTGCACTGGGAGGGAGGCAATCCAAAATTATTTGGATTCATTCAAACCAAGTAACACCACTGGGTGTTACTTAAGCAAGGGGTTTTTTTATACAAAGAATCTGAGCTTTACTGGTAATTATCTTCCTTTCAGAGGGAAATTAAAAATACAGAGAGACATTGTGAGCAATTTGGTCTAGTGCAGGGTGTCCCTGCCCTTGGCAGGGGGTTGTAGCTCTATGGTCCTTAAGGTCACTTCCAACCCAAACCATTCCGTAGTTCTGTGATTTGAAAGTGATGCCAGTCCCCTGGGAGCACTCTGCCTTCCTCAGCTGGGCTGGGAAGGGCAGGGCACGGCTGGGTGGCCTGTGTCCATTTGTCCATCCTGCTGCTGCACTCTCCCACCCTCTGCTTTCCAATGTGACAGGGTGGGTCGGGTTGCAAGTGATTAATCTATTTTTCTGTAGTGTACCCAAATCCTTATGGGAAGTAAGAATTCAGTGTGTCCATCTGCTCTGCTCCTTGATCTGCTCTTTCTCTCTCCTTTTTCTGTCTTTGCTGGCAGAAGTAAGGGGAAAAAAAAAAGGAGGTGGCATGCTATGAGCAGCAAACATTATCTCTTAAAATAAAACATTGTCTCTTTTGGCAGTGAAGATGCTGTCTCAGGGGAAAGCAGCCTGAATTCCCAGAAGTGTGGCTTTTAAAGGCTCCTAGCTCTCAGCCCTGCATCTGCCTGTTCCCTCCCTCCCAGAGATTTCTGAGAAATCAGGCATGCAGATTCCTCCTGAGAGCGAGCGCTAAAGCCGGGATGACTCCATGTCTACGAGAACATCTGGCCAATAAAGGGAGACCTAATGAAGCAGAGCAGATGGTGAGAGAAAACAGCCCTGTCGCTCTTTGGGGGCAGCAGGAGCCAGGGGAGTGGGGACATTCCCAGGGTGGCTGCATTTCCTGAGCTGGGCTTTGCTCCTGGGTGCTTGAGAACACTCCTGTAGGGAGAGCAGCAGGGTGGCAGTCCAGGACAGAGCAGCGTTGAAAGGAGCTGAGGGTGAGGGTTTATCCACTATGTTAGGTGTTGGGATGCAGCTGGATGGGGACGTGGAAGCTGAGGAAGGTCTTTAAGCTGTGGATTTTAGGTGTTGGGCTGTGCCTCGTGATTCAGTGGAGGTTGGATTGGGCAGCTCTGAGGATGGTGTGGAGCTGCTTTGGTCTGGTGAAACCCATCAGGATGGTGCAGTCTAAGGAGAGGAGATGCCACCCTGTGGCATTTGTGACTGTTGGAGATTCCCTTTGAACTTGCTTCTCCATGCTGATTCCCTCCTGCCGCACCTCTGGGGATTTTGGGGTTGCACGGGGTGAGGTGTTGCAGCATCTGGAGTTTATTTGCTGGCTGGGGTTCCCTGTGTGGCTTTAGGACACTGTCACCAGAGACACCAGGTCCCTGTGCTTGGGCAGGGCAATGCCATGTGCCATGGTGTGTTCCTGACAGGACAACAGGGCAGGACTGGGATCTTTGGACTTGGCAAGCACCAATGAGAACCAGTGCTGTCCCGCCACATTTTAAAAGAAATGCATTTGCAGCACTCCTGGCTGCAGCCTGTAGATATATCCAGTAAGCTCCTACCTCTCTCATCCAGGTGCATTCCCAAAGTCAGCTGGTGTTCATCCTACACCTTTCCCAACTGCTCCTGGCCCTCTCATTCTCTCAGTGTCTTTGCTGTTTGATTCCAATGAAAGGGGTCAACTGGCAGCAGCCTTCAGCATGAACATCTTGGAATGGGAGAGATCTCTGGTGGAAATCTCAGCAGAGTTGGATCCTGCTGCTCCTACTTCCTTAAAAACATTTCTGCTGCTTGTTCTGCCTCTGTGCTGGTGCTCAGCTGCAATGCCAGTGTGGCAGACAGGGAGGGAAAGCACGTTCCTGGTTCAGGAGATAATCCCTGGGGATTTTACTTCCAACGAGCAGTGGGGACAGTGTGGAGCCTTTGCTGTGTTTTGAACGGCCGAGTGGGTTTGTCCTTGTCCTGCAGGGATGCTGCCCTGCTGTGCTCCCTGGGCTTCAGGGGATGTGTCCCCAGCATCAGGCCATGTGTTGGGAAGTGTCCTGGGGCTGGGACATGGCTTGGCAAGCTGGGAACACAAAAGCCACTTTGCTCACATGCTGCATCCCGGCTCCATGTCCTCTGTCCTCTCCTCCACCCTTCTGGTTTGCACTCACAGGGGGAAGATGATCTTCTGCCTTAAACTTTTTTTTTTTTTTTTTTTTTTTTTTTTTACATTTTTATTCCAGAAGGCAATCAGATTGTTTTGTCTCCTTAGAAAAGAGGGGCTGGGGCTCCTGGGGGAAGAGTGGGAAATCCCCATGGTACCTCTGCTGCAGTCACGGCTGGGCTCAGTGGCTGTCACCTCATCAAACCTTGGCTCCTTCACATGACTCCAGTCCCAAACTCTGCACTTTGGGGCGAGTGTCCCCTGCTGCCACCGTGGGCTAAACTGGTGTGTCACCATCCCTGGGGGCTTCAATCCCTGCTGCAACACCCTGGAAAAGGAGAAGGAAGGGACACAACATGGGAGGCACCCCAGTGCTGATACCCCAGCCCTGTTCCTAGTGGGAGCCAAAGGCTGCCCTGGCCCTGGCACAGCCTTGGCAAAACGGGCACGAGGCACCACCCCTGCCTGGCAAGGTGCCCTGCGGCCTGACAGTCCCTCAAGCTCTGTAAACCAAATTGCCAACTCTTCGCTCCAGAGGAGAAATTGGGCATCCTGGTAGAACTTGCCATGACCTCTCCATCCTGTAGGTCCTTGTGGCGAAGGATCAGCGCTCGGAAGGGGCCCGGAGTGGAAATGCCAAAGTTCCCCCCGGCCCCCGCTACCGCCTTCTCTCCCCCTCCCCTCTGTGTTGGTCTCAATGATCTATGAAGCCCTGTAGATGTCGAAAGTAATTATGGAGTGTGATTAGTCCTCTGTGGGTGCTTTCTTTCTTACCCCCTCCTTTCTCTTTTGCTATCCCCTTCTCCACTCTTCTGTTTTGGCTCAGTGGAAAAGGTGAGGACAAAGAATTGCTGCTTGCTTGGACTCATGATGTATCTGTGACTGCGCTATTAGCTGTCTCCTCCTTCCTCCCCAAATGGATATAATTTTTGAAGTGTGGAATTCCCTTCTTGATAAGTAGGTTTAAAAAAAAAATACTGCACAATGTGATACTGTTTCATAGTTTCTAGGTGGTTGTATACAGCAAAGTTACTGTGATTGTGTTTTTTCAAAGGAAAAAGTGATTGGTTACAAAATCTGTCCTTTTTTCATTATTACAAGCTCTTTGTTTTCCAATGATCTGATGGCTCTTTTGTCCCTGGTCTGTGTGTGTGTGTCTTCCCAAGTCCCACCCGTGTGCTGCATCCACCCACGGAGCATTGGCTCCTGCTGCTCTCGCTCTGTGGGATGTGAGCTGTGGGATGTCGCTGGTGGCTGGAGGTGGAGGACATCCATGTCCTGGGAGGAGGTGGAGCTGCTTGGAGGAGGGAGATGTCTGAGGAGGGGTCAGAGGGGCTCACAAGAAGCAGCCCAAGTTTCCTTCAGCACCAGCCCAGCTCACACCCATCATGCCAGGGGCTGGTGCTGGAGGAAACCTCCTGCCCAGACTGTGCTGTGCTGGCCAAAGGCTTGTGGTCCTTTTGGGAGCGTTTGGTTGCCTCTCTCCAGCCAATCTCCAGTCCAAGGTGGTGTCCTGCCAGCACAGTGCATGACCAGAGGCTGAGCAGTCCAGCCCTGGGTTGTTTGGGGTCTGTGCTTTTATTTTGCTCTTTAAATCTCTTCATTGCCTCTTGCAATCAGTCTCCCTCCAGAAGAGAGCCCAGAGCCTTGAAATCACTCTAAGCCTGTTGCTGCTCACAGCAGCCGCTTCCTGGAGGTTTAATCCCAGCCACGGCTCCCTGCTGGCATTCCTGGCTGGTGGCAGGAGCCTGGCTGGTGGCAGGAGCCCTCCTGCTGCCCTCGCTTTCGCACCTCACCCCACCTCACCATGGGGACATCTCTCAGGCGTGTGTCACCTCCACAGCCCAAGCAAAGGAGCCAGGATCCCTTTCTGGAATGGCCTGCAGGTAAGGATGGGTCCTGGTGTCACAGGGGAGGTTGGACCCCAGTGCTGGGGCACAGGGCAAGGGTGGTTCCTCTGCTCTGGGCTCTTCCATACAGAGCTCTCAGCTGGCCCTTCCTGCCTGGAAGCAGCCAAGTGGAGATGCTCGGTCTGTCCCACATGGAGTCACCCCTGCTGTCAGCCCCCCATTGGGGAAGGAAGCCCTTGGGCTCAGGTTTGGCTGTGATGAGGGCCCCATGGCCACCGGGGTGGCCGGGGACATTTTAAGAAGATAAAAGTGATTTCTTGCTGCTCGTGCTGGCAGGGGCCGGTGTGACCAGAGCCAGGAGGATTAAAACAATTTCATAATCCTGGTGATTTCCTTTTGATCGGGATTATGAAACCAATCACGAATATCAAAAGCCACAGCTTAAAGCGGCAGCCAGAGCGGGGCCAGGACGCCCTGGGCCCCCTCAGACCCCCCGTGCCCCCAGGGACGGCAGCCCTGGCACCTCCAGGTAAGCACTGCCCACCCGGGACCCTCGTCCTGCGTGGTGGGGCCTCGGGGGGGTAGGATGGGGGTGTTGGTGTGCGGTGAGCAGGCACGCCGGGTTTGGGGGCAGGGATGTGTATGGATGCACCCAGCTCGGTTCCCACCGCCCTCCTGCCTGGAAATGCCACGGCCCTGGCTTGCCGTGTGTCCAAGCAGGATTTGGCCTTCGGAAAGCAGGAGAATTTAGCACAACTGCAAACGTGTGATGCTCCCGGGAAAGTGCCGAGAGCCGGCGGGCTTTGCTGCTGAGGGAATCTCCCCGGCGCCGGGAGCACCGTGCCGGGACAGCCTCCCCGGCACCCGGGCAGGGGCCCGGCTTCGCTCCGCAGCCCAGACGAAGGACATTCCTGAGGGAGGGCCAGGGCAGGATCCTTCCGCCCCGGGCTGCGTTCCCCTCCTGGGGAGTTCCTGGGTGGCAGCGCGGGGTCACGCCCTGTCCCCAGCGTGGCGGTGGCCGCGGTGGCCTGGCCCTGCGGGGACCGGGCGGTCCGGGCCGGCTTCGGCCGAGGGCGCAGAGAGGAGGAGGAGGAGGCGGAGGAGGAGGCCGGGGCGGGAGGCAGGGCCAGCCACGGCCCCACAGCCCAGCCAAGCGGCTGAGCTCGGGCTCGGCTGGAGGGGCCGGGGTTTGCTGGTTTGGCCGGTTTTGTTTTTGTTTTGGGTTTTTTTTTNTCTTTTTTTCTTTTTTTCCCTTCCCTGCTTCCTTTTCTTCTTCCGCTTTCTTCTCCTCCTTCCCAGCCCTCTCCCGATGCTGCTCCGGGGGTAAGGACAGCCCTCGCATCCCGCCCGTGGCCCTGTCCCGCTCAGCCTGGGGTAGTGAGGGGCTGCGGGGAGCTGGGCGGCGATGGGGCCCGGGGGGTGTCGCGGGGATGCTCCTGCAGCCCCGGCCGCGGGGGAGGCTCCTCCAGGGCCACCAGCGGGGACAGGATGCTCCCGGCGGGGTGCAGGAGGGCAGCGGCACCTCGGTGCCACCGGGACGGCGAGGCGGGCGCAGGACGAGTGCCACGTGTGGCCCGGGGGCCGGGGCGGGGCAGGGGCTGACGTCTGTCTGGTGGCACCCTCGGCGAGTTGTCGCCGGGAGGGATTTGTGTTCGGCGGAGGTTTGGGGCTCTGGTGTAGCTCAGGAAGTGTCCGTTCCCTCCGGTTCTTCTTGCTGGGTGCCCCAGGGCACCTGGAACAGTGTGGGTGGGCACTCGCGCTGCTGCCCAGCCCTGGCCACCCGTTTTGGGGAACCACCGGTCCCTCATTGCTGCCCTATTCCCCGTGCTCCCGCATTGCTGCCCCATTCCTCCTGCTCCCCAGTGATACTGACAGTGTGTCGGTGCTCTGGGTGGATGGGTGGCCTCGTGCTGTGTCACCTCCGTGTCGCCTTCTTCTCCAGGCACACGCCGGTGGCACTGTGTGCATTCACCTCCCAGGGCAGATGGGGTGATGCCCTTTGTGGAGGCACCAGGATGGGTGCTGGGGAGGGCGAGGGCGGTGCAGGGGTCATGCCCTGGCTTTTATCCCTGCAGGAACCATGGAGGGGAGCCCTCCGACTGAGGCGCGGCGCCTGCCGCGGCCCCCCAAGCAGCACACCCAGAGCAGCGGCCGGAGCCCTGCCCCGCCGGAGCGCCCCGAGGCCGCCCGCGGCTCCCACGCCGTGCTGGAA
>WBNO01028809.1:14366-36456 GCA_013400575.1 Peucedramus taeniatus | reverse complement strand
TGATTTTGGGGGTGATTTGCAATTTCAGCAGAGGTCTTTGCGTCAGTGCCAATTAACTTCCTCCCCCAGTCCCATCTGGGAGCCATAAGCCAGCCTGTGCTGAGTCTTTTCATGTTTGAAACTTAAAATATGGGAGTAGACTGGAGTAAGAAACCATTTTTGCCTTCCTCAAGAGTCACCCCCTATCCCACAATTGGTGCTTGCAGCACAGCCCCTCTGCCTGTTCCTCTGCAGTGATGCTGCCCAGGTGAGCTTTTTTCACCACATTTTGCTATTACCCACCTGGCTACTCCACGTTCCCTGTAGGGAATCCGACACTGCTAAGACAACTGGAGTGACAAACAACTGGGAGGTAACAAAAGGACTGGAAGGAATATGGAAACATGATCTAGCTTTGAATCTCCTGCCTTCTAGTTGCTTACAATGGAAGTGTCCAAAAAATAGCGGTCGGGAAAAATTAAGACATCCTATTTACAAGTTCATGTACA
Organism: Peucedramus taeniatus; assembly: GCA_013400575.1. Lineage (NCBI taxonomy): Eukaryota > Metazoa > Chordata > Aves > Passeriformes > Fringillidae > Peucedramus > Peucedramus taeniatus. The sequence continues at coordinate 35,968 of WBNO01028809.1, read as the reverse complement.
CTTAAAATTATCACCAAGCACTGTTCCTCTGATCATGTTGTCGTGCACCCACAGAGAGAACTTGGCTCTAATGGTCATCAAAAAATTTTTTAAAGTTTTTTTTTTTTTCCTTAAAAAAAATAAGTTATTTTAGACTTGACAAATCACTTGCCAAAGGGAAGCAGCTGTTAAACAGAAGCAGTGACTCAGTTATACAAGAGCAAAGAAAGCATCAGTCAATGAGCTTTAGAGGTCTGTATAATGAGGGAGGCAAGTTTAAAAGCTTCAAGACTCTCCCTCTCTGGCTCACGGCTGATTGCCAGTGCTCGGTGTGCAGCACCCCAGGTTTGAAGCTCTGGGGTGTCTGACGGGGCCTGGGTGGCTGATGGCAGGACACAAGACCCTACAGCTCTGCCCTCTGCCCAGGTAGAGGGCAGGAAAGCTCTGGTAGGACTCGTCGTGCTCTCTCGGCAGTGAATTGGTGCTACAGAGCCTGCCCACAGGAGGCAGGGAGGGCCACAGGGAGCAGGGCCAGGGCTCCCCTTCCTTGCTGTGGCTTGAGGGGTTTCACCCTTCCCAGTAATGCTTGAGGTTGGCACTGGCAACACAGTTTCCAATGCTCAGTGAATTCAGTAACTCCTCCCCCTGTCCCATCCTCCCCAGGGCTCGCTGCTCTGTGTCCACCTCTCAGCAGCTCCTACCTGCATCAGGTGGAAGCATGGGGGTCAGGTCCCCCTCCAGCTCCATGGATCCAGACCCAGAGTCCAGGTCCAGACTGCACTGCAGCGGGGGAGGAGGAGGAGGAGGATGATGAGAGCTGGGTGTGAGTGTTCCTGCCAGGGATCTCTGTGGGCGGACGGAAACGGGGAGAGTTTCATTTCCCCGCGCTGCCCGGGCGAGGGGGCGGGGAGGGGGCATCCCAGGAAGTTCAGTTTTTGTCATCACAGGACAAAAAACAGGATGAGCACCACTAGCAAGATGATGAAGAGGACAACAATTGCACACCACTGCCGTCGATCTGGAAAGAAAAGGAAGCATCAGTTTTCCTGCTTTAGTGGAGAAGGAAAATTGGGGGAGCATTTTTCTTCATGTACTGCTAGGAACCAAATTCAAGCTTAAGCCACAAAAACCCAAAACAACAGTTCCTGTGGGAGAAAGGCTGTGGTGCTGTATATTGCAGTGAGGCATCCTCCTCCAGGATACACTGGGGTTTGGGAACAGCTGTGGGAATTCTGAGGCTTCTTCCCAACCAAGTTCAAAACAGCTTTGAAAAGCTGGCTCAAAAAGCAATTGTGAGGAACAAGCAGAGAGCTGCTGTGTTTGCTGTTCATTCATGGAGTAATCTGTTTGCCAGAGGAACAAGAAAGGATCCGGTGAGAGCTGCCCTGAGGAGCTCTGCCAGGAAGACATTGTGGTGGCTTCCCTTAGGACAGGGCCAGGAATCAGGTTTCCCTGTACATCTTTACACCTCAATTGGCTCACCACCACATCACCTCTGTGAGCCGCTGGCTGCCCCACAGATGATGGTGCAGCAGTGGGGACAGGGCTGCTGGCACCCTCTCAACTCCTAGGCACAGCAGCTACCCCAGGAAGAGCCCTCCTGCTCTCCCTGGCATAGGTGATTCCAGCAGAAATTCCAGCTCTTTCACAACACTCAGAAACACTCTGCAGAGATCCACGGGTTTTCTCAGAGGAAAGGGCAGAGACACAGGGTTCACCCGTGGTTCTGCTGCTGCTGAACTACTGCTGACCCAAAGTGCACTGTCAGCAGTCCAAGTGGTCTCTCTAGGGCTGTATTCCCACTGCCTCATAAATCCCTCAGACAGCCTAATCCTGCAGAGCAGGTATGCTTTCTCAAGGTCCTGGGCACCCAGGGGAGAGAGGTGCTGGAGGAGGTGCTGGCTGGGCGTGGTGCCAGGCTCAGAGGCAGCCAGCAGCACGGGACTTCCCTGCAGCCAGGCCGGGCTTCCTGTTTGCTCTGCCCTTGGTGCCTGCTGGCCTCCTGGCTTCACGCACAGCCTTATAAGGACCTTTCTGTGGCTTCAGCACAGAATTCAGCTCTTTCCCCTAGCACCTGAGAGAGATATGACCAACAACACCCTGCAGGCGCCAGCAGCCCCAGGGCAGGTGGGATTTGGGAAGGGGATTGCTGCAGGCATTCTGGTGTGGGGGAAGCGGTGTTTATTGGCACCTTGACACCTTTTGTTCCACAGGCAGCCTGGGAAACTGCAGCAGAGCAGGAGGCTGCAGAGCTTCCCCTCCCACCAGCTAGAGGGGGATTTTCCCAGCAGTAGCAGCATAAATAGAAAGGCATCTGTAAATAAAACAAAGGGAAGGGACAGGCAGCAGAGCAGTGTCTGGGCAGGAGCAGCTGCCGGGCTTGGAAGCCTTCCCTTTGTTTCAAGGACTGAGAGCTGCTCCCTTCCCTTGGCTGGGTGAATGGGAGCACAGTGTCCCAGCCTGAAGATCCAAGGGCTTGTCTCTCCCTTTCCAGGACTCGATCTCCCTTCCCAGGACCTACCACTCGTCATGTGAGACACTTTGGCGAGCTTCTTCATGACGTTATCAAGGCGCGACTGAGTGCTGTCTAACTCGTGAGAGAAGTCATCCAGCATCCTGCGGACACAGAAGAAGGGCCCTGGTCAGCACGTGGCACATCTCTTGGGGATTATGCAGCACGCTCACACACATGGATCAAAACACTGATGTGAGCAGAGTATCACACCTTGGCAGGCAAAGTGAATGTGGCCTCCTCTCCTGGAAACACCCATGGGAGGGGAAAAAGCCTGCTGAAACAGCAGCTCTGCTTTAGTGGGAAGTAAGTCGGGATTCCTGCCAGACTGATCCTCCCTGTGTGTTTTCGGCTGAACTCTACACACATCTGCAAGGTGAGGAGTGGGGGAGGGGCTTCCTCCTTACAAAAGGAAGGTCTCATTTATAATCTGTGATTAGAATCTATGTGTCAGCTTGAATCCCTTTTCTTGTTCAGGGCTTGCAGCTTGAACTAAAATCTTGTTTCAGTCATGCATCAAGTGGGAATGAGATCTTCAGTTTCTTTTAAGGTGCTTTTCAAGCTCTGCATGGAAATTACCCTTTTAGTTCCTTCACACAGTGACTGTAATGAATCTGAAAGCCTTCCGGAATCCATTTGACAATGCCAGTTCGAATTCAGAGTCAAGGTACTAATCCAATTGTCTCCAGACAGTGGGACTTTAAAGCTTAATTCGTTTAAAAGGACAGACTCCTCCATTTGGAGTGCCAGGGCACTTGTTAAACCTTCATTCAGTAGGGAAAACCTCACTGTGGTAGTTATGAGCTAATCTTTCAAGAACTGATGGCTTGTGTGGTGATCTAGAAACAGACACACCACACCAATCTCCTCTGGGAGAGCAGGAGATTCTCATGCTGCACAACTTGACCTAGGAGGGAGGTTGAAAGTTGCTCCTCTTCACCAAAGATGAAATCACTTCACAAGGGACATGGCCCTCCAGAGTCCTACCAGCCAAACAAGGAGGGGTTTTAGGCATGAACCCTTCAAGCCTATCTGGAAGCATAGTTGTTAGCCTGCACAACTGGCAACTTGTTTGCAAAGGACAAGAACTGGGAAAAAAAAATCTAATTTATATGTAAATGAATGGATGCAAAATGACTCTGTGAGCTGCCCTTTAACCCTTTGCGTGGGTGAGGGTTATTTTTAACTTCAGTGATGAAGAGCAGCTGTATGCTGCAAGTTTCAGGGCAGAGTTGAGAGCTCCTGGCCCCAGCAGTTGTCCAGGGGTAGCACAAAACCCTGTAGAGTGGAGAAGTGACCATCATCTGCATTGCAAAGCACCTCCCTCACTTATCTACTGGCTGCCTGAGGGGGAGCATGTAAAAAGAAGAGGAAAGGTAAGGTGGCAGTTAAGCCTGCCCTAGAGGCAGGCTTCTAAAGGAAGTTGGATCCCTGCAGATTGCAGTACAAAATGCTTTCCACAGGCTAGCAGGGAGAGGCTGCCTGAGGGACCAGTGAATTCCAGGCTCTACCAGAAGCAGAGATAGGTGTGTGAGGACATCCAGCCATGCTGCAGCCAGCCCCGTGCCAGGTTTTTGCTGCCATGTCTCACACTTACACTGCTTGCTCTTCCAGCTCCCCGCCAATGCGCTGGGACATGTTCTTTAGCACTCCGATGCTGCCAGAGACCAGCTCCAACTGCTCATCCTGCTGCTCCACAATCAACTGGGGCCAAAGAGAAGAGAAATGGGCAATTACAGATCTGCTGCCTGCAGCTGGGTTGGAGCCAGCCCATCCACTGGACAGGCACTTGCTGCTTGGCCAACATCAGCTGTGAGGCCTAAGCCACCAGGAATGAGGTCTGCATTCCTAAGAAATGCTGGAGAGAAGACAACCATGGGAAAGTCTCCATGGCATTACCATGGCACAGCAGGCTGCAGCCTCAAGACATCCCTGCAAATCCAGCCTCAGCTCACCCATGCTGCATGCACAACTAAAGCAACTTTGGGAAGCTCCAAGGGCTGCTCATCAAAACCCTGGCAAGGAAAGCAGGCCAGGGAGGCACACTGACGCTTTGCCTGGGAAATGCTACCTGGAATGTGCTGCAGCTAACACGAGGTTAATGCAAGCAGAAGGCTATTGCAGCTTCTACAGCTAAAAATAGCCAGTCTGGCTCTGAATGTGCCAAAGGAATAAGTCTGCTGCTGTTTTAAGTCATTTTCAGGGCACAGTCACGCTAAGGATTAGCTTTACCCTAGTTACCTATTTCTGAAGCTATTTATCTCCCTGGAGTCAGTAGGTAAAACACGTCTGGAAGCCGAGGTGGCAGCACGGGTCAGGAGCTTTAGCAGAGTTTGCCACCTCCAAGTCACTGCCTGTGTCAAGGCCCTGCAGTTCTCCAGGCTGTGCCTGGCCTGGGCACTTCTCCAGGCAAACTCCCCTGTCAGCTGGGAAGTGCCTCACCAGGGGTTCTCCCAAGCTCTCACACAGCCTTTCTCACTAATCTCATGGTGACAAAAGCAGGAAAAGGAAGCAGGCACGTGCTCCTGCTCCCAGCCTGTTCTGATGGGAGATGCACACAAACACCAACAAACATTTTTTAATGAGGGAAAGTTGCATAAGACAAACGGGCCCTTTTCTTTTTGCAGTGTTTCTACTCTTCCAAGGATTTCAGCAATCCTTGCACTATTAAATCTTTGTGCTACATCTTCCAGATAGTGCTGACTGCCTCCCAAACACAGCAGAAACCCCACGCCACCGGGGTTAAAAACCTTCTTCCAAGATCACCCAACGCTGTGCTGCACAGGAAATGCATGCACAGACACATGCCACAAGCAAAGAGGAGGACTGTCAGGCTCCTGGAGCCAGACCTGTCCCCCTGGCACCCATTTGGCAAGCAAAGCTATTTAGTCTGTGATGCCAGCTGCCTTACCTGTTGTTGAGCTTGCTGCTCCTCGATGAAATGTGAATTTGCTAATTGCAGCTCCCGGTCCAGACGGCTGTATTTGTCAGGTCCAGAGCTCCAACTCTGACTCCCACTCTCTCCCAGGAGTGCCTGAAAAGATGCAGAGAGCTCTTAGCAACACCCTTGTGTCTGCTCACAGCCCGTCTACAGGGTGAGGTGGGAAGGCAGACAAGGCAACATTCATGTACAAATGCACACAGCATCCCTTTCCTCCTGCTCTGTTGCTACTCAGCTAAAGTGCTGTCATGAACTACACCAACACAGAGCCAAAATGCCAGCCTGGGAAGTCTCTGCAGCCTGGAATTGCAGAGATGCCTCTCCAGCAGCAGGAGAGCTGGAGTGTGGCTGACTGACAGTGTGTGCAGGAGGCCTGTACAGCACAAAGGACTGGCAGAGGCCTGCTCAAGAGGCAGCACTGCGTGCTAGGACATGTGAGCTGGGAGGTGTCCAGATATTTTGTGTTAACAAACGTACAGCTCCAACTGAGCACTCTGCTGCTAATGACAGGGGCTTAAGAGGGTCTGGATAAAGTACTTAACCAGTTGAGCTGACAGTAAAATAATGCAATATATAACCAGAGCAGTGCTGTATGCTTATATTATATGATCCAGGCTGCCTATCTCTCCAGCAGACTCTTCAGCTGCCAGCATATAAAGATACTCTTGCTACTTGCCTAAAACCTGAACAGATAAGCTCATGCAAAGCCTGCAGAGATGTGGCTTTCCAGCCAAATATGTCTGGTCTCTGAAAGGGGAATAACCCAAGCTACAGATGCTGGAGAATGAACATCACTTGCAGGTGAGGAACTGCACCCTGCAGCACTAGGAGAGGGTTAGGGACTCTGCCCTCCAGTGTGGAAGCCAGGCTGACTTGTAACGAGATCATCCTGTAGCTCCTGGTTGTGGGCAGGATGGAATGACTGAGTATTTGTGAAGAAGAGCAAGAAAATGATGAGGCTGCTCTGTCAGGCTGAAAACCAGATGGTGTCTATGGTTCATCTGACTTACAAGGTTCAAGGAGGGGTGAGGAAAGCTGACAGGCTGACCACGCAGGAAGCCAGCAGGACATCTGGCTTTTTCTGCCCCGAAGACACTGAGCAAGCTCCTGGTCCCTCCAGTCTGTGGCATGGGCAGCTCCTTCTTATTTAATGCAGTGCACTAGCTTTGCCTGCAGCTTCAATAGAAAGGGCCTGTTCGCCAGCCTGGGCTGTGAGGGTCAGGTCACTGCTAGCCAGCCCCTCAGACACAAAGCCCAGCCCAAGCCTTGCAGTCTGGAAAGAAGGCAAGGGGCTAGGAAGGGAGAGGAAGGCAGCAAGGGGAAGTCAGTTTTCCTGGCCAGATGTCACTGAGTGAGCTGGGCCATATGGTCTCCTGCAGCTATCAGGAACCTCGTGCAAAGGAAGGCAGCAAATCGCAGGAAAAGCTACAGACTTGTTTGAGCAAGGGTGTCAGGGACTTTGTTGCTGGGAGCGTTTGCCGAGCATGCCAGTTAACCTTGCGACAAGCTCAGGAATGAGTTCTGTGCTTCTCAGTTTGTTGTTTTTGCCATGTGTGGTAAGGCTGATGCAGTACAGATAATTAACTGTATGAAGCACACATCAGCTTTTACTGGAGAGGGTCTGGAAGTCAGCTCCAGTATCTCCTTACAGCCTCTCCATCAGCCAGGAAGAAGCACAAGCTGCATCTATTTCTATTTCTTAGATTACAAGTACAGACAACACGAGACTCCTGGAGCTCCTTCCATCTTCTTACATGGCTATTATGAGAACCAGCTGCATGAAAGGATATTGCACCATCTTGGCTTCTAAACCCAGCAGAGCGCAGGATTACATTAATTGACATGGATTCTGAGCTGCTTCTGCCCGAGGAGGAGGGAGATTTCCCTTTCCATGGGATGGTGCAATGCTGACAGTTGCAAACAACCAGCTCTGAAGACAGAGACAGATGGCGAGTGCTGACTTACTACTCTGAGAGGCTTGGGAGAGGCTGGCAGCAACATGCCTTTGGGAACCAGCTCTCCCAGGGCAGCCAAATGGACACGGCTCAATCACAGCATGGCTGCAGAGTGCGAGCCCCTTCCCACACCCACCGTTTGTAAGGGGAGGGACTCCAGACAGGATAGACATTGTAGCAGAAATACATTGTTTCTGGTTCTCACCTGCCTGTTTTTTCTTTCAGCCAGTGCTTGCATGGAAGTGTTCGACATCTGATCCTTCATGTCCTGTTCATTCAACAAAAGAAGGAGCATGTGAGCATTGGATTTGAGGTGACAGGCAGATTCAGGGTGCTACAGGGCTGTTTATACCCAGCAAGACCTCTACAAGGGGGAGTGAGGGAAGGAACATTTTCTTTGAAAACCCACATTTTCAAAGAGTCTGGAAACATACTGTAGAAAGTTTCATTGTTATACTAATACTGGAATCAACAGCATTAGGATATTTTGAAAATATTCCTCATTTACTACTCATTTTGCTCCACTACAAACAGAACCACTTTGATTTGTATAATAAACTAATGTTCCTGTTGACAGAATGTAAGGAAGTGTTTGTCAAGGCCTTAAAGCCTAGAACCTCCTGTGCTTTATTCCCAACTGCATCTGTTTTTATATTCCATACAATAAGGTAGATTTCCTCTCCTGTGGCCATCCTCTCTGACTGTGTCAACGTTCTCTCCTACCAATTAATTTTTGCTGTGGAGTTCCTGCAGAAGGTCACTAACCACAGAAGGCTCCCCATCACAATGTAACATAACCTAGTTTTCATAAATTAGCAAGTAGTCAACATCATCTGGCAGAGGCTGACCCAACAGCAGAGTTCTGATGCCACCAGAGCATTCAGATGTGTTTTACAGTTCAGAGATGTGCAACACATCACCGAAGAGCACCACCACATCCCACTTGGTTAATCTCACCGGCTGCAGCGCATCACAAATTCCCCCCTGGAAACTGGAAGCCAGCTGCACAAGGCCACTTACAAATGTCATTTCCCAGTGGGAGACAGTGCTCCAAAAGCCATTAGCCAGCATTTTTCAGTCAGAAGAAGACCAGAGAGCAGGCTTGCCTGATCCTGCACATTAGGGAGTGGACTGCACTGAGGGCAAGGCAGCAATATGGCTGCTACCTGGGGCCAGTGTGGTTTTGGGATCAGTTCCCAGGCAGCAAGCCTTAGGAACTGCATCCAGACCGCAGCACTGCAGGTAGGGTAACAGGCTTGCTGCCAGCCACACCAGTGCATTCTGTGGAGCAGGAACATCAGAGTCGTGAGTGGCAGCAGAAACTCAGTGTAGCTATTAATAGACAGAAAACTTCCTAACTAGCAGCTTGTTACCAAGCAGTGAAACTTTTGGAAAGATGTTTCTTCTCTATTTGTTACCACCAAGTTGTTAAAATCCCCTTTTTGCTTCTCAAGCGTAAGCTTAAACTAAAAAAAAAAAAAAAATCTTTCTCAAGTTAAAAATAAATCCAGTAGTTGTTTGGACTGTTTTGCAGGGGTAGGAAGTTGAAGTCACCATGTCAATAACACCAGGCTTTAACTATCTGTCAGTGTCCAAAATGGTCTCCCTGTTGCTGAAAACCAGTGCTACAAACGGTCGGGACAGTCGAGATTTCCCTGACTCTGAAGGGAGGCTCCACATTGCAGCTAGGTCTTCACTCTTCCTCCCATTACCACAGGCTCCCAGCTCACTGTTCCCAGAACAGTGTGAAGACTTCAAGGATCAGCAGCATAAAAGGAGAGAATTCCATGGGGCACCTGCACCCCCAAACTCTTCTGGGCAGCTCCAGGAGGGAACGCACAGGGAAGAGGAGGAAGCCTGAGACTCAGGGGGTAGCATGGTTTATTCTCTGCTCTCCAGTCCACCACAGAACAGCCCCAAGATTTCCTTTAACCACCTAATGCCCCCCACGCCTTCCCCAGGCCCTGTCCCCAAGGGCAGGCTCCTTACCCTGACCACCTGCCGTGTGCCGGTGATGAAGGCTTTGCGGATTCCCAGCTCCGTGGCATCAAGGTTGAATTTCCGTGGGTTTGCCTCGACGATGCCTGGGCACCGAGTCAAGGAGTCCCCGGAAGCGGGGCGGGGTACACACATGGATACACAAACCCCGAGCATGCCAAGGGGCACTGCAGTGTGCCTGTTCCCCATATCTGATTAGCAAAGAACAGCAGGCTGGATGGAAAAGGAGACATGGAAGGAATTCCAGTGCATGCACACACACAGGGTTTCTCTTTCCCACGTGTTTTTTTTGGTTCTGGGATGCTGTGCAGAGTTTTAAGGAGCACTCAGAGGAACACAAGGAAAAAGGAGTATTTCTAGAAGCCAGCCTAGAGAATGAAATGACCCCGCAGAAATCCAGATTCCCACAACACAATAGGCTTTCTAGAACAAAGCATCTTAGAATATACCTTGCAAAAACGGAAACAAAAAGGCAAAAGGAAAATCCTTGACTTAATTTCTCATTTGCAATTGAGAAAAGCCGATGTGAATGCAAAATTCAATCCCAAACAGTCCTGATTTTTGCAAAGAGTAACAAGCACTGGGACTTGGCTATTTAGTGCAACTTGAGAAGTGCACCTACCTCCAAAGGGCCACAAAAAGGATATTAATGGTTTCATCCAAGTCTTCCAGGTCCCACTCGATGCTGCGCAGGTTGTTCCTGAGCTCATTAGTGGTCCAGTCTATTTCTTCTCTTGTGGCGATGGAGGGATCTTGCAAGAGCTCCGTCCACCTCTGGAAGAGCCCCTGGGCAGTGTTCACTGCTTTCTGCACCTCCCTGCAGCCAGTAGGAAAGTGAAGCCAAGAATTATCACAAGCTGCCCTGCAGCAGTGACACTGGGACAGCCCCATGTTCAGCTGAGCAGGGATGCCACAGCTTCCTCCCAAACACCTCTCCTTCCAACAACTTCGTGTTTGCTTTGTAAAATAAGGATTTGCCCTGTATCTCACTGCAGCATGAAGTTATTCATGAAGGGACCTATTTCTTCAGGGGAAGATGCTGAGTGTCACCCAGGCAAGCCAGGGCAGAGGGTCTGAACAAGGCAGCTCTTTGGCAATCCATGCTTTGCATTCCTCTCTCAACACTTTTCCTCTCAAGGCCCTTAACTACGCATGTAAGATACACCAAGGGCACACAGAGTTACAGGAACTGTCCCCACACCACAGCCAGGCAGACTGTTGAGTGCAGAACTGTTTATTTTAATTCAGCATTCAAAAAGATACACAGACCTACTATGCTGGCTTAGGAAATACAAGTTTTTTCTGCTGCTCTAAGCTCTTTTGGAGATGAGTGCATTCACAGCAGGGGAAGGCATTGCTGACAGCTCTGGTTTGGGGCAAGCAGGTTTGTAAATTTGGGTCACAGACTCTCAGTGTGGTTATCTGCATTTACAAACCCTGTGGTCCCAAGCTGTGAACTGCTCCCCCAGGTTCACAGGGAGCTGGGATTAGGAAGGGAGATGAGATCAGACTCTGCTGGTATCCAAGGAGGCCACCACGAGCTGGCACACAGCAGTCAGATGTTTCACCCAGTGCAGGAAAGCAGGGGAGGCCCAGAGTAGATGAAATGATGTGCCAGGACTGCAGCTCTCTAAGTTCCACCAGGGCCCGAAGCCCTCCAGTTGCTCTCTAAGCTGCAGCTTCTCAGCACTCTGATGTGTGTCCCTTCTCTTCTGGCACGCCTACGGCTCCAAGTCTGCCACGCTGAGTGCCCTAAAGCCAGCAGCCTGCACTGAGGATCTGGAAAACTTCAGTCCCTCCTCTACTTCCAGCGCAAGTTTTGGTTTTGTTTGGTTGTTGTTTTTTTTTTTTTTCACACTTGTGGAAATCCCCAGCAGCAAGAACATAAAGCAGAGCTGGATGTCCTCTGATGGGAGGAGCTACAGGCACCAGGAAAGCAAACTAGTAGTAATTCTGGTGGCTACACCACCACCAACCCCTCCGACCTGCCAGGTAATAATTAACTGTGGGAGCGGCAGCCCTGCACGCTGCAGGAACACCTCTGGAAAGTCTGACAGGACGTTTGCTCCCCACCCATGGCGACTCCTACACTTTCCTCTTAGCACCAGTTTATCCTGGTGAAGGGATTTACTTTCCCTGGCTGCACCAGTATCCCTTCCCACACTTCTTCTCACATGGCAATCCCAAACGCCCCCGCAAGGAGCCCCCTGCTGCTCCTCAGGGCTATTTTGCTGTGACACAAGGCAGAAGACCAGCCCCCAGCACAAGCTGAAGGTGGCCCGAGGGCAGTGTTTAGTGATGGAGCTGCTTTCACAGAATGACAGAATCGCTGGGTATGGAAGGGATCTCTGTGGGTTGTTGAGTCCAAACCCCCTGTCAAGGAACCGTCACCTCGAGCAGGGGACACAGGGATACCTCCAGATGGGTTTGGAATGTCTCCAGCAAACTCCATGGCCTCCCTAGGAAGCCTTTTCCAGTGCTCTGCCACCCTCACTGTAAAGAAGTTCTTCCTCACCTTGAGGTGGAACTTCTTATATTTTAGTTTATAGCCACTGCTCCTTGTCCTGTTGCTGCAAAGGGTCTCTCACCATCCTTCTGACACGCCTTAGAGGTATTTATATGGACTGATGAGATCCCTTCTGTCTTCCCTGGACTAAGCAGGCCCAGTTCCTCTAGGCTCTCCTCACCAGAGAGAGATGCTCCAGACCCCAAATCATCTTTGATTGGCCTCCACTGGATCCATTCCACATTTGACAGGCCTCCACTGGATCCTTTCCAATAGCTCCAACAGAGCTCTTTTCACCCCATTAATGACATTTTTCCTTTGGCCACCTTTAGCTGAAATTTCCCTGCGTTCAGGCTCTTCTCGCAGGCTTCCTCTCATGGCCATTGTTTGTCCCACAGCCTGCTCCCTGCTCCTCTCCACCTTTCCTCATTGTCCCCCCGCCTTCCCAGCCCCGCTTCGCCCACCGTCCCCAAGCCGCACCTGCAGCCGAGGCCGGGGGGCCCTCACAGAGCCCGGATAGGCCCGGACGCGGCCCGGTCCCTGCCCGCCTCCCCGCAGCGCCTGCCGCGCCGGGCGACACCGCGGGACGGGCTGCGAAGNCCGCCGCCAGGCCACGCCCCCACAACGACCTCTACCGGCCACGCCCCCGCCGCACACGGGGCGCGGTCTGTGGCGTCACCCCGCCATGGCGGCGGCGGGCTGTGGGGTGGGTGTTGTGGGATCCCGGCCTGGTCCCGGCTCTGCCAGGGAAGCTCCCGCAGCTCTCCCGCAGAGCCCCACTGTCCCTCTCACCTACAGGACCGCGCGCAGGATGGGTGAGGTCGGAAGGGAGCACGGCGGTGCCGCCTCCCTTGTCACCCCAGAGCACGTGGCGCAGGGTTGTGTCAGCACGGGGCTGGGGTGTCTCCCGTGAGGGACACTCCGCGGCCGCTCTGGGCAGTCTGTCCCATCCCCTGGTCATTCCTACAGAGAAAGTTCTTCCTTCTATTCGGGTGGAACTTCCTGTACATCCTGCCCCTTGTCCCCCATGTCCTGGTGTTGGCACCGCCGTGCAGATCAGGCTCCATCTCCTCGGCACCCCTTCCTTCGAGCCCAAAGCTGCACGCAGCGCTCCAAATGTGCTGTCGTCAGGGCTGAATAGGGCTGCAGGATCGCTGACCCCAACACCCTGCTCTCAGCAGCCCTATAATGACAGAGGTGGTTCCATCCTCCCACGTAGTGCCTTCCCACAATGGTCCACAGTCCTTAGCACCACTGTGCCACCAGTGCAGAAGGTGGTGTGTGTCCCATTCCTTGGGTTATGTGGAGTAAAGATACTAATTTTCTATTTTAGAGAACCAAAAGCAGCCTGCTCAGTGCAGAGAGGAAGTGAGGTAAGGTGTTCAAGCACTATCTTCTCACACACCTGCCGTGAGCAGCATTGTTTATGTCAGACTCTTCTGTTGGGAAGAAATTTTTTGCTTTATGCCAAACCCAGGAGAGTAAACTCCTTCCCTCTCCCAGGATTTAAAACCTCATATAAACCAGCCAACCTCCCTCTCCCAGCAGCCTTTAAAACCTCATATAAACCAGCCAGCCAGCCTCCTTCATCCAGTTCCATGGAGCAAAACACAAAAACCTTGTCCCCCTGGGGTTCTGTCCCTGCCACAGGTCCCCAGCAGGAATGGCTGAGGCAGGCTGTGTTCCCAGCTGCTGTGGAAGGAAGCAGGAGGGAGCGACAGGCAGTCTGCTCGGCTCCTGCTGCCCTTCCTGCCCTGCACAGGCACAGGCACTGCTTCCTTCCTCCTGCCTTGTGAGGGGTGAGAACAGCCCTGTGTTGCTTGGCTGTTGTCCTTCCCTGGGTGAGGATCTCTCATTCCCACCTCTCTCAAATCTCTGGGCTCTTTAGGAGCTGAGCACTGGTAGCTCTGGGCTTGCAGCAGCTGGCAGGAGGGGGATGATGCCTGTAGAGCTCTGGGAGATGTCTCCATCCATATTCACACAGCAGAGGGATGTCCCTGCCTTACTCCCATGTGAGTTGATTTTGCAGTGGCTTGGCCAGAAGTTTTTTACAGGAAGGGTGATAAAGTTCTGGAATGGCTGCCCGGGGAGGTGGTGGAGTCATCCCTGGATGTGTTTAACAAAGCCTGGATGTGGCACTGGGAGCCAGGGTTTAGTTGAGGTATTTGGGCTAGGTTGGACTTGATGATCTTGAGGGTCTCTTCCAACCTGGTGATTCTGTGAATCCCCCAAATTTTAAGCAGAGAGCACATCCTGGCAGACACTTCCCGAAGGTGGCAGTGGCCCAGCATCCCAAGCAAGGGCAGGGAACAGGCACAAGCCCCGTTTGCAGAGGTGCCTCCTCAGCATGGGAATGGGAGAGCCAGCTTTTGCAATCCCAGCAGCTTTCCTCACGCGCACCGTGGGCTGGGAAGGCTGTGGCACACGTTGAACCGGTTCCTGCAGCTCTTGGGCTGAGAAATCCACCTCCTGCTCCGGCCAGCCCCACACCAGGAGTGGTGCAACAGGTGGAGGTTTTAGGGCTGGCATTTGCTGGCCCTTCCTTGCTGAATTTGGGATGACTTTCCCACGCTGGCAGGATTTGGGGCGTCCCTGCCAAATGTGTGCTTAGCATGGGAGGTTCCCTCCAGGAACAAACAGAGTTCCAAGGAGTCGCTGGTCCAGTTTGTCTGTCCCTGTCCTACAAAGACCTTGTGCTTCCCCAAAACCTCATGATCCTCCTGTGACTTCCACCTGTGCCCAAAACCTTCGCTGCACTGGGTATGGAGAAGGGAAAAATGTCCTGTAGCCTCCTAGAATTACCAGGAGTAATTACCTAAGAGTTTTAGTTTCAGAAATCCTTCAATAAATTATGTGAACACTTTATTCACTTATTTGAAAATGTGTTTTTTTTTTTTTAACACAATCACAGAGTCACTTAGGTTGGAAAATACCTAAGATCATTGAGTCCATTTGCAGAAAAGTGTAATAAAACTTCACAGAGCTGTTGAGGGCTGAAAATAAGGATTTTTACCAAAATCTAGAGAAGCTGTAAACTTTCAAGGGATAAAAGAGACAGCCTGGTCTTTGATACTAGAAATTAATTTACGTGATGTAGTAAATAATTTAGATTTTCACGTGAAAACCACTCCAACCACACTGCGGTTTGTATTTTTTAGACCCAGGCTGTTTTTTGCTGTTCCGTACGGGAAGCTGTGATTTGGGGCTTGGAGGCAGCGAGGAGTTTTTTGGGAGCTCTTCAGCGTGCTCAGCTAAGCAATTCCTGCTGGGAGAGGAGCACTGGGTGCAGAGCACACAGCTGCAGAACTGGTCAGGAAAGATCTGATTAAACATTTCTGCACTGTGAAAAGTGCCAACTTTTCAGAATCCCGGCTGTCTGCAGGGAAGAGCTGGGCTCCCTGGAAATTTTATCAGGAAAATCTTTGTGGCATGTGTGTATATGCATGGGGTGGGGGGGGGAGTGTGATCCCATCCTAGCCTGGTGCAAAGAATGTGCATTTGGTGTGGAAGAAGTGCCTCTTCTTCTCAGGGAAAAGCTGGATTGGTTTGAATTGGGATTTATAAAAGTCAGAGGGGACTTTGCCCTCCCCACCCCTGAAAAGGTTTTACAGCTAAAGGAAGAAGCCATAAAGGCTTTCAGATGCTTTGGTGGTTTTCCTCCTCATTTTCGTTTTTAGCGATAGTTGAAAAATTGTCAGTGGTGGTTTTAAGAGGATTAAGGCAGGGATGACGATACAGAACACTGATCTGGAGTTAAATATTCAGTGTTCTGGGGGAATGAAATGGGAAATGAAATTGAGGAAAGGCCGCATTGCTTTCTGCATGATGAATCCCTGGGATTGCCTGCCGTGGGATGCCAGGGATGCTGAGATCTTACATGGATCCAAAAAGAGATAGGTCAACTGTGAAGCAGTGAGGTGCTGGACTGCCAGGGTCCTTGTTATGGGTGAAATTAGAAGGAATTTTTCCCAGGCAGCCTTTAAACCCTAAAATTCCACATAATCCCTGTGTCCATGGATGATCTCTGTGGGCTCCAGGCTGCCCACAAACCATGAGAAGGACAAGGTGGTCAAAGGAAGAGCCTTTCAAGAGGGAAGGGGCAGAGATCAGCAGGAGCAGAGGCAGCCAAGGCCTGCTGCCAGGCACAGATGTTTCATTTCGCAGTTTTTCTTGGTGGGAGGAGGGATTTGACACAGAGAGGATCTGCTCTGCCCTTGCAGAGAATCTGCTCTGACTTTGCTGCTCTCAGCGGTGGCTGCTACTCTGTGGTGTGATTTTCTGGCAGGTCCCAAGGTCCCTGGTCCCCCTGGGGGACGTGGAAGGAAGCGGGAAGTAGAGCAGGCAGCTCCATGGCTCGGGAGCATCCCTGTGCCACCTCCCCATCCCGCCTGAGCGGGCGGCAATGGCACCGAGGACACATCTGCACTCTGGGAATGCGGTTGTCATTTGCCCCATGGCTACGAGGAAGGTGACATTGAGATACAGGGAGAGGGGGGAAAAATAATTAGGCTGAGCTTCCTTTGGGCAGACAAAGCACCCTGCGGATTGCCGGGCTGCAGCTGCGGAGTTCCCGGGATTGATTTGGGATGTTTAGCCCCGGAGTTCCAGGAATTAATTGGGGACATTTAGCCCAGGATTAATTGGGGATGTTTAGCCCCAGTCACTGAGGCTGCTGCCTGCTTTAGCTCAGAGTTTGCTGGGGAGCAAATCACTCCAGTGAAAAACATGGGCTTTGCATCCCAGGGCTGGCCTGCTTCTTCATGTCCTGGACACAAGGCAGCCTTTGGAAGTGGCACAGGACCCATTGCAGGCATATCAGGGAGGGCAAAAAACATACAGGAAGGTGGACTACAATAGAAGGGTTGCCTGGTAGGAAACCCTGGACAAATAAATGCATTTTTTCCCCAGGAAACCCAAACCAATCCCATAACCCACTGAAAAATGAGAGGGTCACATTTTTTCCAAGGGAAACAACTGCCTGAAGAAGCTGATAGCTGGGAGTGGGAATTTACCCCCCCCACCACCACCCTCTGTGTTTGGAGAGGCTGCTGGAGGAGCAGCAGGATATCTGATGGGCAGAAGGACAGGTCACTGTGCTCCAGGGGAGGAGAGGGAAATCCCAAGCCAGCGGCTCAGAGGGAGGGAAGGGAAATTTTAAACCATTTGTGGAGGGGGAGAAGGAGGAATCCCAGATCACTGGTGAAAATTAAAAAAATAAATGTGTAGGACAGAGTCCTGCCTGGCTGGGATAGCAGCACTATGATCTCTGCCATGGGAAGGGGGGTTTAACCCTGGAAAACCTCTTTGCTTTCTATTACATGGCTGTGCTGCAGGCTCGCACCTCACTGTGGTTTTGGGGCGGGTGTCTCAGCGCTCTCAGAAGCCGAAGGAGCTGCTTCCTTTCCTTTGGGTTTAGGTCTGTATTGATTTGTTTGTATTTGTTTCACTTGTGTTTGGCTTTCATTCATCAGCATTTAGTGTTTGGCTCTCTGGGCTATGTTTTGGGATGTTTCCCAGCTCTTCTGACCTTATCTCCAAGCAAGGATAAAGCAGAGCAGTTGGGAACTCTGGGGGATTAGTTACCAATATCCGATTGTGGCAGGTCCAGACCGCATCCATGTGAATCACTGATTTTTCTGGGGAAAAAAACCCAACCCCAGACAACTTTCCTCCTCCTCCTCCTGAGCTCCACATGGGTGCCTCACAATTTAGATGTTTATTCCCATCCAGAGATGAACTCAAGCTGTGGATAGATTACCATTTGGAAATGTTCCTCCCTGTCCTGTTTTGTTTACATCAGCAATCACTGGGGACATGCCCGGATCTCCCTGGGGCTTTTGCTGTCCTGAAGTTCTGTTTTCACTCCAGACATCTGTTGGTGTGAAGGCTTTTGCCACAGCACCGCTGGTGGTGAGGGGCTTTTGATTGATTTTTTCCCATCCTCCTCTCAGTAAGGGTCTAACTCATGAATCCTGGTCCCAATAGAAGAGAGAGGCGCCGATGCACGGCAGTGACACTGGGACAGCCGGTGATGGACGACTTCAGCGTGTTCTTCGAGGAGACCCTAATTTCACCGTCCATCCTAGGGTTTTCCACCTCTTTACTGCATCTGGCTTCCCCTGGGGCCTGGGCCGCACATTTAGTGACAGCAAGGATCCGGCGGGGTGCTGAGGAGGGGGACAGGCGCCGCTGTCGGAACAGGATCTCGCAAACCACATCCTCATTCCGTGGGGTGGCCGTGCTGGGAGCCAGATGGCCGGGCCAGGGCTCAGGCAGGCTCGGGGGGCTAGCAGAGCCGCGGTGCCGCCGGAGCTGGGGCTGCTCCGGCATCCCTCGCCGCTCCCGGCCAAGATGCGACCGCACGAATCCCCAGCGAGCATCCCGGCGCCGACCTCCTCTGCTCTGAATTGAAACGCCTCCAAAAGAGCCGGCGGTGTGTGCGCAGCCCTCTGCAATTATTAGTCGAACCACAAGCTGCTTCCTCCCTCCCTCGTGCTGCTTTTATGCCGCATTGTTTTCCTTTCCAGGTGGGCCACCGGGGCTGCCTCTTGGCCACCGTGCCGGCCGCAGCTCTGCTGGCGGAGAGGCCACCTTTGTCTGCCAGCCAGCCTGGCCGCCCCCTTCCCCTTCCTCCTCCTCCTGCTGCTGCCAGAGCTATTTCGGGAAACAGCAGCTGAGCTGGAGGATTGTTAATTGTTCGTCAAAGCCCTTCCAGCCCCGCTGGATCACATGAGGAGATTAGAGCGGCCGGGCACACCCTTTCCCTCCGCCTCCTTCTGCTGTATCCCCCTGCTGACCCGCCGGGCTAGGGGCGATGTCCCTTCCGCGGGCATTTGGAAGGGCAAGGGGTGCATCCAGCTGTGGCCAGCTGCGGGAAGCACGGGGATGGCGAGCCGTGACTAGCAGGAGATTGCCGTGCTCCGAGGGCAGCCCCAGGGGGGGGCACCGCCGGCGGGGCCGCTCCGGGCGCGGGCAGGAGCCTCGGGGCAGGCACAAGGAAGGCAGACAAAGCCACCCCAGGCGCTGACCTCAGAAGCTGCCATGTGACTCTGCCTCAAAGTTACTAAAGCATGACATCAGCCTGGGAGGGAGCGGCAGGGCTGCCACCAAAATACTGCCTGCCTTCAACCTTCTGCCGGCGCTGCCTCTGCCCGTGCTGCTCGGCCCCCCCGCCTGCCTCTTCCGCGGATCCCCCCGAGGAGAATTGCCATTCAAGGTAGTTCCCGCTAGAAAACAAATGAAAAAGATCACTTTGACACTCGAGCGAAAGCCAGCCTAGTCTTTGGGTCGTTCCCAGAGATGAGAGTGAAATGTGTCTGTGAAACAGCCCACTTTAGATAATGATATACACATTAATGTAGTGTGCATGTACCTTTGCTTGCTCTAGGAAACTTACCTAGGCAAGTGTCCTAGACCATGATCCTGAGATGAGATGTTGCGGAAAAGGGAAAGCCCCGTTTCTGCAGAGGGCAGGGAGAGCAGGCAGGTGTCGAGGCAGGGCTTTGGTGCCCCAGGAATACCGTGCTGATGGTCGTGCCTGACACCAGGCATGGTGCTGCTGGGTGGAACTCCTGGTGCTGGGTATCTGCTCTGCTGCCCGGCATTCTGCACCTCTGCTCCTCCCTGCTAGCGCTCTGTCTGAGCACTGAGGGATGAGGGATCCCTCAGTCCCCATGCCCATCCTGCTAATCCCTGGCCAGAGCCGGGAGGGGCTGCTGGCCCGCCCATTCCCAGGCAGGGTAGCGGCCAAAAGGCAGTGAGTGCAGAGAAGTGGAGCCTCATGCCATCAGGGTGAGGTGGTGAGCAGCAGAACAGGTCAGTCCGCTCGGATCCAGGCATCTTCACCACACAGAACTCCCACACTCTGCCTCCTCCACCTGCCTTGGGCTTTTCCCAGCTGCTGTGATGACTTTGCACTGCTGCTTTTTGTCCCTGAGGTGGGATATGCCTAGCTGGGACATATCAAATCTGACTTTCTGAGCCTCTGCTGAAGATGCAAGTGTCCAGATGTGGCAAACAGCAGTCCCAGAGCTGGTGATAGATCTTCCAGGGGCACAGCCGACGCTGTGCCACCAAGGGGACACTGGTGGTGGGCAGATGTGGGTGAAGAGCCATGACTGCAGTCCCAGGCATGCGAGCCCAGACCCGCCCTGGCTGGTTTGGCTGACCCGAGGGTTTAGGACAGGGTGTTGCTGGCCCTCCGAAGTGCGGGGAGCAGGTTTGGCAGGTCGGGAAAGCCTTGGTTCCCACTCCTGGAGCTCGCGTCCCTCTGGCCTCCCACGCCAGGTGTGGAGGGGACAGCCCCGCTCCCTGCGGCCAGGATGGGCTCACCTGCTGTGGGCTAAACTGGGACCTTCTGCCTGTGGGATTTTTGTCTGTGGGGAAGCCTGGCCTGGCTGTTTTGGCCGTGTGGCTGAGCGTGCCCTGATCTGGTCACTTCAGATGGAGCATGGTTAGGTGGAGGAGGGCTGGGCATTTTGAGATGTCAACACCCAGACTGACATGCTGTTGTGTCTGACACCCAGAGAGTGGCATTTGAGGTTTTCCATCTGTGTTTGACCAGGAGAAAAACATACATTTGTCCTGAGTGTGGGTTTGTTGTTTTTTTGGGTTTTTTTTGGAGAAGGCTCTTGCTATGTCAACTATGTGTTGGAGTGGCCTCATCTTCACCTTTTTTTTTGTTACCTCTGTGACCATCCACCCTTTTGTCCGTAAAGAAAGCCAGGACATGGTGACAGGCCCTACCAACAAAACATCATGACAGCCCGTGGCTTTCCTTTGGGGGAGTCTGTGGCTCCATCCCCTGGGAAAAAATGGATGAAAGCAAGTTGTTATGTGTCAGCTGGGAGTGGAAACCGATACTCTGGGGCAGCGTGTTGAACTTCCTTAATTTCAGGCCCTTTCACTTCTTTTCTGCTTGCAAACGGTGGTTAGTCCTTGGTGAAAGGAGGAAGGTCTGCACGCCAAGCTCTGAAACACCCTCTAAGCTTTCTCGGAGGCTTCTCCAGTGCCTGGAGCTGTGTCTGGGGGTGGCTGTGGCTGTGTTGTCCCCTCTGTCCCCCAGCCACCCTGCTGATCCTGCTACCAGCTTTCACAGCTACAGCCCAGTGAGGTTTCAGTTTCCAGCCAAGGTGCTCCAGTTTGCTGTGGTCCCCGTCACGCTTGGAGATGCCCTGTTTGTCCTGTAGCCCTTCCCAACCCTGTTGTGGATCTTCCTCTCTGCCCTGGGCTTTCTGGGAGCTTCACTGCCAGACTCCTGGAGCAGAATTGCACCTGGCAGCTGGGCTAGCATGACTTTCTGCTCCACATCAGAGCAGATTTTCCTTGGAATCCTCACAGACACACTTCGCCCTCCAGCCATCACCACCACCAGCTCCTTCTCTAACACGATAACATCCCAGACAAGGGGCTGAAATTGCGGGAAACATTCTCAACCTGACAAAACGCAGACTGCGCTGGGTTTGATTTATTTTGTTTGGTTTGTTGTTTTTTTTTCCTACCCAAGGAACGTTTCCATCACTTTGACCAAAATGCAGCAGCGAGCCGGGGGTGCCGCAGTGGGCCCCACCCGGCGCGACGCGCTGGCGTTGCCGCTTTAAGAACCTTCTCCGCGGGGCGAGCTTTCGAACGCGCTGCCTTGCACCGCCATTGGCCGGCGCGCGCGCGCGGGGTCCAGCCGGCGGTTGGAGCGGCCGGCGGCGCGCCCTGATT
>WBNO01028809.1:0-13567 GCA_013400575.1 Peucedramus taeniatus | reverse complement strand
GGACCGCGGGGCAGCAGCGGCAGCGTTTCCCCGTTCCCTGCTGGGTCCCGGCTGCCGGCACCCGCCCTGGGAGTGCCCCCCGCCCTGCCCTCCCGGAATTCCCCTTCCCGGCAGAGCCGCCGCCCTCCCCGGCGCCCGGGGGAGGCTCCTCGGCTGCCGCCGACCCCGGGGGCGCCCCCGGCGGGGGGTATTTTAAGCTTGGAAAGTATTAAGTTTATTAAATAAAGTCTCTATTTTGGAAAGGTTTAGGTCAGAACTATTACATGGTGCTTTTAAAAAGTGTTTATTGAGAGGAACGAAGTTTACAGACGCTCTGACGGAAAGTCCTTGAGCCTGTACGTTAGGCTTGGTAACTCCCGGTCTTTGTTGTATAAAGGCTTGGGGCTCCCGTAGGGAATTTTGTACAGTGTTCTCCTTCAGTGATGTATCATGTTTTGTATAAAATGTAATTTCTACGTGTACAACACGTATTAAATATTTTCAACTGTATGAGCCTGGTTCCTGTTTGTGCCCCACTGGCTCGAGGGGGGGAGGGCAGGCAGCAGCCGGGGTGTGGTTCTGCATGTCTGTGGCTGGATCCACCCAGCCTCGCCAGAGGCTTGGGGTGGGTTGGAGTCCAGTTCTTCTGGGACCTGGGGAAGAAAGGGAACTTACATCAGGGTGCCTGAAGTCCTTCCCGGCATCTTCCAGGTGTTCCCACCGCTCTTCTGGCTACAGACTCTTCTCGGGGCCGGAGCTGCCGCGGCATTTGAGGTCTTGCTCTGAAAGTACCTAATGTGCGAAGTCACTGTCTGTTGGTGGAAAGCAGTTGCTAAATCCCAGAGGAGCAGCTGGGTGCAGTCTGCCCAGGCCTGTGGAATAGCTGGGCTGAGCACTGGCTTCCAGCGTTGCCTGCTGGGAGATCTGGATTGAGGCTGTGTGAGTGGATTTCACCCAGCAGAACACAGCTACTGCTCTGCAAGAAGTGTTTCTGTGCTTCTTCCTTGCTGTTACTTGTAGAATAGTTCAAACGATAAATATTAGGAGGGCTTTTTTCCCTTCTCTTTCATTATCAGTAAAACTAACTGGGTTAAAGTTCCTGCTGTTGGGGGTGGGGAGAAAAGTTTGGCCTCGGCTTCACAGTGAGTGGAGTGCCCCAAGGCATTGTAGTTAGACTGAATTGTGGGGGAAATTTTTGTTTTCCTTGCTTCTTGCTGGAAGATTCACTAGAGGCTTCTCTTCATTAATGAACTTTTTAACTGGGGATTGCATCTCTGGCAAGTCGAAGATGTTTGTGTGCTGTGAAATGCAGCCTGGGATATCTGTCTGAACCTTGGGAACCTGTTTTGGGGATGGGCATGAGAAGTGACCCGCGTGGGGTTTTTAACACCTTGGATCTGTGAGAAACTGGAGGTGTTGGGCTGGGTCATCCCAAAGCAGGGGGATGGGAGAGATTAGGAGTAACTGCCTGGTCTGAGGTGGCTTTGAGGCAGCTCTGCTACTTGGTGTACAAATTAATAGCTCCTTATTCTTAGGTAAAAGCAAAAGTCCTACAGTCTTAATTTTCTAGGTAATTGCACCTAATGGTGACACAATTTCAGTCTGGTAGGTGGCTCAAGGAAATGGAGTGCGATGAGACATTTCTTTTCACTCACTGACCTTTGGGAGGTGATGGGAAGGCGCTGTCCCTGCTTCCCTTGTACAGGTGCTCTCCAGGAGAGCCTCACACTCTCACTCCTGTCTCAAGAGAAGCGAGGTCACCTCAGGATCTCCCCAGTGAGAGGAGAATAACAGGAGAAGGAGGATGGCTATGGAGTACTATCTCCCTCAGCTCTCCTGCTCCCTCAGGAAACACTCTGCTCTCGGGGTCAGAAGCTGGGTTGGAGGATGGCAACAGCCTCCTGCTCCTGCATCAGCACAGTTTCCTTCCCAAGGTTTCAGTCCTGCTCCTTGTCCACCAGCAGCATCTCCATGGAAGTGAATGATTTTGCCCACCTTCCAAATCCCAAAATGGGATGGCACCACTCGTGATCTTGGCATTTCCAAAAGTTTTCTGGACATCCAGCCCTTGGAAGACCACCTGGTGTGTCCCTACACAGACAAGACCCAACCTCCCTCTGGCACAGAGCACCCAGCAGCGCTCATATCTACTCTGTCTTCTAGAGGAGAGTTGTGCAACACCTTAATTGCTGCTGGCCTCTGCCAGTGGGGCAGAGACTGCCCACAGATGCCCACGCAGTTCCCTTGGGCTCGTGTGACCTTCTGTGGAGCTACCTGAAGTGAGCGAGTTCTCCCTGCCCGGCTCACAGCCGTGTCCCCGCAGGACCCAGCCCAGCTCCATCTGCCGTGCTGACACATGCCTCGTTTGATCCCGTGGCTGGGTTTGTATGTGTGGGGTTTGCTCCCTGGGATGTGCGTGTCCTCGGGGAGCCTCTGGCTACTGTGGCTGAGTGGGACAGAAAAAATAAAAAAATAGCAGAGATGTGATGGCTGCCGGTGAGCTCTGCTGAGGGGTCTGGACCAAACCAGCCTCAAATCGAAAAGATCCCTAATAATGGCACTGTGTTACTTGTGGAATCAATTTTTCTGCTCTGTTTTATTTTTTACTCATCCAGTGACTTCTTTTTTTCTCCCAGTTCCTGTAATCACTTTTACCTAAGCTGGGTTTACTTTCCCTAATTCATCTGTTCTATTGTGCTGCTTCAGCCCCTGGACTTTACCTTCTGCTCGCAGAGCTACAGGGATGAGGCTGACAGAGGGGACAGCTGAGCAAGGACAGGGAATGAGCTTGAGCTGAGGCTAATGACCCAAACCACTGCCCAGGCCAATGATGAAGGAGGGAAGAGAAGTGCATAAATAAGCCAGATAAAAAATAAAAACTTCCATCACTTGGGACAGAGGGTGACTCCTATGGAAACTGCCTCACCGAGTCGAGGAGGAGATGACTTAATGGGAAGATGCCAGGATCCTACCCTTCCTAGAATAGTAACGAGCTGCTGGAAGCGCTCGCCTCGGCTGCTGCCCTTCCCCCAGCTCGGGTCAGGTCCCGTGGGAGAGGAGAAGTGCTGGGAAAATCCTTCAGCATAGCCGGAGGGTGGGATAGATGCTGGCAGAGGGAGCGTGGCAGCTGGGCTGCCAGGGTGATGCTCGGGAAGGAGGGCAGGCAGCAGCCTTTCACTTTTCTCCTGCTGTAATCATCCAGGGTCAATCCCTGGCTGTGGCTCTCCTCAGGGATACCTTCTGGGGAGAGGGAATGACTTAAAACCGGCTCTCGCCAATAAGGGAGTATCAAAAGTGTGAATCATCCTGGCCTTTAAAGGTGTCTGCCCCGGGCCAAGTGCCAGCAGGGGCTGGGGGGGAACCCTCGGGGCTGGGGGGAACCCTCGGGGCTGGGAGCCGATGGGCAGCCAGGGGTTCGCAGGAGCTCCGCGTTTTATTCCGGCTGCTCTCGCTCCTTCCTGGCCTGATGCAACCCGGCCACCCCTCCTCTCCTGGGGCATGGGAAGAGGAGGAAGGCCCTGCACACTCACTGCTGCAGCATCCTGTGTCAGCGCTCAGGAATCCGGCAGGCTGCTAGGAGGGGGCGGGAGGCAGGCCAGCAGCGGGGCTGTGCCTGCTGGGGCCTCTCCCTGCCCGGGGGTACTGAATCATCCCGGGGGCTGCACTCCCTGGTGTGTCTCCCTGCCCAGAGGGACTGGAGCATCCCTGGGGCTGTGTCTCCTGAGGCCTCTCCCTGCCCGGGGGTACTGAATCATCCCGGGGGCTGCACTCCCTGGTGTGTCTCCCTGCCCAGAGGGACTGGAGCATCCCCGGGGGCTGCACCTCCTGGGGTGTCTCCCTGCCGGGGGAGCCCGGGGACACCAGAGCAGCTCTGGCAGGAAGCTTTGCCAAAGGCTAAACCCCAGGACAGGGTTTTTTGGGAGGAAGGAGGGATGGGGATATACTGTGGCACAGTGCTGCGTGCTTAGATGATAGCTCCAAAGGCTGAGGAAAGGCACGCTTGGATCTCCCATGCTGCTGTGGGCCTTGCATCTGTCTCCAATGTACTGTGCTTGCCCGTGATGCTCTGCCAATATATATTTAGGATGGTGGGGGGACCCACCCGAAATATAACCCCCCTCCCCGGTCCCCAGCAGGCTGGGGGGCTCTTGCAGGGGAGCAGGGAGAGGTTCTGTGTTTTCCTGGGCAGGGTGGTCCAGCCCAGGGGAAGGGGGAAGGCAGTGGAGCTTGCTGTCAGGGCTAAAGCTCATGGAAAACTCCAGGGCTTCTTCCAAGGAGGATCCTTTGAGAGGCTGGAGCAGGGCAGAGAGAGGGGTTGGCACCGTGAGGGGAAGGCTGGAGTGGGGAGAAGCTGGCTGGAAAGTGCCCAGAGCTGCCTTGGCAAGGAGGAAACCCAACAGAAGAGTTATTCCAGGCCAGCACGGGTTCCTGGAGACAGGGTCCGGGCCGGGCGAGCACCGGGATGAGCGACAAACACAAACAACTCACTTCTCTCGGTCTTCTGGTTGTGATTTCTGCTCCCGACACGCAAACCCTGAGGGGCCTCCCTCCCCTCCCTCCTTCTCCCCAGCTGGGCGAGGGCTGGCCTGGCCACCTAATGAAATGCAGAGCTGCTTGGGAGAGCAGGGGAAAAAAAAAAAGGCTCTGTTCGAGGTTTTGTGCCTCTGGTTTCCTCTGGCCCTCTCTCCCAGCGGGGTGATTTATTGGTGATGGAGCCTGGGGAGAGGGGGAGGGAAGGGCTTAGAGCTGCAGGCAAATAGTCATCGTTTATTTCCCAAGCACTCACGGGAGGCAAAGGGAAAAAGGGGAGGAGAGGGAGGTAAACTCCCTGGGCAGGGCTTAGGAACATCCTTTACTGGAGCTGAGCTCTCCCAGTTTCTCCCAGTTGCTCTGAGGCAGTGTTTGAGCACTATGCACACCAAAGGTCTGGCTTTGAGGATGTCCTCTCCCTCTATCCCAATTTCCTCACTTTTCCTCCCTCCTCTCTTCCCTCCGAGGCAGTGGGGCGCTGAGAGCTGCCTGCAGGCATCTGGGCTGGCTCTCCTGGCCCAGCACTCTCTTCTCCAGTGCAGCCTGGGGGGACCCCTCATACTTTTTCCCTTTCCTGCAGCCACAGCCAAGGAGGCCAGTCAGACCTTTCCCAGGCTGGCCTGTTTTTGGGCACCTGCATGCCCCAAAAGTGACATGCTGTGACCTGCCTGGTTGCAGATGCATTTGCTGCCTGCAGCTACCCCGGCTCAGACCAGCCTTACACTTAAGCCAGGCTTTAGGCTCTGCAGCACTGCCAGCAGCAAGGTGTCCCCGTCCTGTGGGATGCTCTGGTGTGCTGCTGTGTTGCAGGGTGATCTCCTGCTAGGGAGAAGCAGCCAGGGTTTTATCTTTTTTCATGCTCGCTTCTCTGGTTGGGAACCAATGTGGTTTCCTAGGGGGAANTCCTCCTCCTCCTCCTCGCCTCTGCTGACAGCGTCTGACCTCAGCTGTCGTCCCTGGCGGTGCAGGGGATTAATCTGAGCCTCGGGACAGGTTGAGGCATGTCCAAGGCGGAGGAGAGCTTCATGCGTACAGACACAGAGAAAGGAACAAGAGCAATTCCCAGGGAAATATTTTCCTGCTGCTTTTCCTGGCAGCGAGCAGAGCGAGAGGAAAAGACCTTGCTTTAAATTGCTTGCAGGAGAACTCCAGCTGGGGATCGGCTTTCCCTTGGCCTCCACCACCCCAGACCCACACGAGGGATGGCACAAAGGGTGCTTGTTGCATTAAGAACAAACACCTGAATAATTTAATTATGTATTTCGTAATTTTTTTTGAATTTTGTAAAGTTTAATTAAGTTAATAAAAAAAAAAAAAGAAGTAAATAGATAATTTAAAGGTAAATAGATAATACAAATTCATTTCCCACAGGTGCTCAGCCCCCCCCGAGGTGCTGCTCAGCATCCCGGGCCCTGCTGAGCCAAGGATTGTCTCCGGCTCCCGCTGCCTGCCAAGCTCCGGCTGCTCGGAGCCAAGGCGGAGCATTTGGAAAGCGAGGGGAAGGAACTTCCCCAGCGCAGGGCAGGGTCCGCTGGTGGACTCTGCCCTTTGCCTGCTCCGGCCCCGGCCGCCCTCCTCCTCCTCCTCCTCCTCGTGTGCTGTTTGCTTTGGCAAGCCCCGGCCTCCACCCTGCCAGCGCAGCCCTGCGATCCTGTCGGGCAGACGGAGCGGAGGGAAGCGGGGAATGGGGAACAGGGAGGGAAATGGAGAAACAGGCGGCTGGCTGGGCAGATGGGACATACTGGCCCTGCTGCGAAGGGCAGGAAGGACACGACTCGCTAGGAAATCTGGAGGGTGGGCTGGGAGAGGCAGGAAAGAGTAGAGAGAGCAGGAAGCAGGGAGCATGGCCAGAATAGGATGCAGAGGTGGGAGTCCTGTGGATATCTGCTCCCCTTGCCTTGCTCCAGCTGGAGCGTGGCTGGAGCATCACTAGGAAAAAAAGGGAGGCAGTGGCTGTTTCAGCCGTGTCCCACTCAGGTTGTCAGGTTTGTTCCTGCTAACTTGGGCATCGAGCAGTGCAGGCAGGTGGGCTTTGGCAGCACATGTTCTCCATGCCAGCTGCTCCCATCCACCACGGACGGTGGCAGTGTGTGTTGGTGGAAATGCCAAGCCAGGAGCCAGGGCAGGAGGCCGCTTGCCCCCAAGGCACGGTGCTGAGGGAACCAAGTGTCCCTGCCTTGTCTCTGCAAAGGAGGCTGTGGGAACAGTGCAGTGCTCCATCTCCATGGCAATGGGACTGCTTTTTTTAAGGCAGGAGGAATTTATATGTTTTGGGGGTTTTTTTGTCCAAAACTGGCCCAGGGTAGTTTTACAGCAGTCAGAGTGCAATGTCACAAAGTATCTACAGTCTTGTGGGAATGGGCAATGGGATACCCTCACCTCCGTGGGGTTAGAGAGAAACCCCTGGAGCCCAAACTTGCTCCCAGCCCAGGGCTGAATGGATGGAAAACACTCAGGATAAGGGTGTGGGGAGGGCAGAGCTGACCACTGTCCTTTTGCAGCCTTGTGTGCTCCGGTGGGAATGTTTGACCCTGTGAGCCCTTGACATGGTGGGGAGGCTGGGAGGAGCTGCATCCGGAGGAAGGCACAGCTCCCATGGGAAGGCAGGAGGGACGGAAGGACAGACAGGGGAGGGAACCAGAACTTTTCTTCCTGTCCTTTGGAACAGGTTTCCCAGAGAAGCTGTGGATGCCCTATCCCTGGAAGTGTCCAAGGCCGGGTTGGATGGGGCTGAGATAGAGGAAAGTGTCCCTGCACATGGCAGGAAGATTGGATCTTTTAAAGTCCCTTCCAGCCCAGACTATTCCATGATTCTCTCCTCTGTGGTGTGTCATGGGTGGCCAGGGAGAGTTGCAAAACCCTGTGTGGTGTTTTCCTCATGCCACACTTGCCTTCCCAGCTCTGGCACCCGGCAAGAGCCATGGCAGCACCCAGCTTGTGCCACTTCCTTCACTACTGTGTCCCTGGCCTGTGGCCTTGCTGTTAATGGAAAGCCAATGTCAGAAGGATGTAAACCCTGGATGGAGGGAGCTGGCTATAAACCCCCCTGGATATTCATGGCGTTGTTCTCCCATCCCTTCTGGGAGTGTGGCTCTGTCCTTAGAGGACAGCACTGGTGAGACGGTTGCAGTTTGAATTTTTTCCAGCCTTGTCCTTGTTGTGGATTTCCAGGAGGAATTGTTTTGTGTTAAAGGGCCAGTGTGCAGGGTGGTGGCCAGGGTGACACATGCCTCGTGCTTGACCTTGTCTCCCTTTGGTCTTGGCAGCGCTCCCTGCGCTGGGCTCAGTGAAATTCCCTTCCTGGAAACAGCAAAGGAGCGAGCGTTTGCCTTCAGCTCAGGAGAGTGTGACTTGATGTCCCTGGTCAGTGGCCAGGCGGGGAGGGACCAGCCACGCCGGGCTCACAGCAGTGCCACAGGGCTGGCTGTTGCTGCGGGAGCACCAGGAGACGCTTCTCAGGGGGGCTCATATCCAGGCAGCAGGGAAGGCTGTTAAAAATAAACAGGGTGACAAGTGGCAGGAGGAAGGAGCCACCTCTCATGTCCCCGGGGAAGGGAGAGCGGCTGTGCTGCCTGGCCAGCTGAGCACAGAGCCGGGCTCTGATCCCAACCCTGCCATGCTGGCAAGGTCAGTCCCCCCCAGGTCACCTCGGTGACTCACTCTCCGGATCACAGCTCCTTCCTTCTCAGCTCCCACGGAAGCCTGGCAATCCTGGTTTTGTGCCCGTGGCAGTCTCAGGAGCCGCAGAGCTACCGGTGCCGAGCTGGCCGTGTCTCCTCTGGGTGTGCAGAAGCTCCCAGGAGCACCGGGAGCTGGGCCGGGTGCTCAGCCGTGCCTGGCTCGGGTGCTCTTTTCCCAGCACAGCCCGGGGGGAAGCAGCCGCTTGGCAGAAGCAGCTGGAGCATCTCCTGCGGCTCCTGCCCGCCCGGCCGGGCGTCGCTTCGTGTTAGATCATGAGTGGAGCAGGCTGGAGCAACCCTGAGAGATGCTGTGTGCTTCTCGCCCTCCAGCCATCCTGGAGAGAGCCTGGCAAGGATGACCCGGGCTTTGCCCTCATGGAAATCAACCCCCGTGAGATTAAGTGTGTGTCCTAGCCCAGACCTCACCGTTTTGTGGATTTGTTTGAGGTTCAGGGATCTGGGAGCTCTTCATCTAAGGCAGCACTACCCAAACCCAGCTGCATCGGTTCAGATAAGGCTTGGAGTCTGTGAGGACACGCTCAGGGCTGGCCAGGCCAGGTGCAATGCTGTCATTTCCTAGTGGAGCCGGTGGCCTTTGACTTGTCCCTACACGTACCTGCACCGTGATTCACGCCTCCTGCTTGACACCAGTGAGTGTGCACGGAAATCAGGGTGAATTCTTTTGGCCGTGCCGGGGACAGGAGACTCATCATCCTCTCTCCTGCCCCTCCTTTGCCCTGAGAGTTCCCACGGTGGCAGCCAATGGTGCTTATCTCCGTGGGAACAAGGGCACTGCCCATCCATCAGCAGATGTGTTTCAAAGCGCCCGGCTCTGCTGGGAGGCACTGCGGGTCACAGCCCTGTGCCTCTCCAAATGCAGTGGCCAGCTCTGTGTCCCTGCTTTGGGGACAGGTTTAGTGCCAGAGTCCCATGGGAAAGATGGGCTCAGCTGTGGCCACCCTGAGATGCAGCTCACCATGCAAAGAAAGGCTTCAGTGACAAAAAAAAAGTGTCAATACCGTCACTAACATACCAATGTCACCTTCGGGAGTAATCCTTGATGACCGAGCCCTGCTGGTGCCTGCTAAGCCCTGGCTGAGATGTGGGGAAAAAGCAGGACCTAATTGGAAGCAGGAGCTCCTCTCATTTCCTTTCCTTGTGCAGCAAAGCCCTCTCGTGGCAGTAGCTTGCCAGGGAAAACCTGGCTGCTGCAATGTGCTGCCTCTTCTCGGGGGATGCAGCCTGCTCTCTGTCACTCTGTCCCCTGTGGCCCCAGCCTCGGAGGAGGTGGGACAGACCTGTAATAGATGGTAGGGATTAATTCATGCTCCTATGAAATATAGGCGTGATTGTGAAATAACTTATGTTCATAAACGAGTTGTGCGTGTATGAAAAATCTCTAAAGGTTTAAACCCACAAGCAGAGGTTGGGGAGGATTGCTTCACAGGATTGCGAAACCACGGGTGGCAGCGGAGGAGAGCTTAATTTACAAACTAAAAGACGTGGCTCCAACTGAGATGAACCCTTCCTGGGACTGATTGGGGATCACCCGGGTGATGATCGATGATCGCTGACAAGTGCCCACGATGGAGATAACCAGGGAAGATAACCAGGGTCGTTAGACCTTCGCATCTGAATGCCAGGTTCCCAGAACTCGGGCATCTGATCTCATCACTTCCCAGAAACGGCTTTGTCCAGTCCAGCACGGAGAAAAGGAGACCTCATGAATATGTGAAGCAACAAAGGAATAGGAGAACCTCTGCCTCAGGCGGAAAAAAACTGTATAAAAACCGATGGACCCGATGGAGGAAGCATTGGTGAACAGAGGGGGTTCTGATGCGATAGAGGTCAGACCAGAGCTCACCCAGCGCCCATCCCGGGCTCGGCATTGTCTCTATTAATTGTGGCCATCCAAATTGTATCTTGATCGTGAAGTAAAATCTTAATTTTTGATTATTACTAAATTGGCTGAATCACTAATCTACCTATAACAGACCCAAAGGTGCCATCACACCCCTGAAGTGCCCATCTGCACGTCAGTGCTGTGTGACTGCGTTCCATCCCATGGGGATCCCCAGGTTTTTCCAGGGAGCTGCTGCACCTGCTCTCATGGCTGTGTTAGGAGATGCTCGGCACCTGGAACCCTCAAAGAAAAAAAAGAAAAAAACCCGGAGGGGCGGGCAGGGGGGGGAATGGGGAAATGGTTGTGACTTTGGCTTTCTTTACACACTTTTAAGGACACCACAAGACACCCCCAGCCTGTGGCACTTGGCACAGGGATGCTGGGGTGGCACAGTGTGTGTTGCAGAGCTGGTGCTGCCTGGATCTTCTCCAGGCCCCATGCACGTCCCCAGAGCCTTGGCAGGGATAATTCCCTGGGGCCAGCAGTGGAGTATGTCAGCTTCTTGTGGGGTGGCCTGACATGAAAGAGGCTCAGAAATGAAGCCAAGCCAAGGTACAGCATAAACACCAGCAACACCCAACCTTGCTGGGGCAGATGTGCTGGCTGGGAGAGAGGAAGACACTGGAATGGATCCCTGCTTTGGAATGGCTTCTCTGCCTTCCTACAGGAGGCAATGGCAATTTTTTAATTATTATTTTTAAATTTTTTTTATTTCACTAGGTTGGAAGAGACCTTCAAGATCATCGAGTCCAACCCAGCCCCAACACCTCAACTAAACCCTGGCACCCAGTGCCACATCCAGGCTTTGTTAAACACATCCAGGGATGGTGACTCCACCACCCCCCCGGGCAGCCCATTCCAGAAATTTATCACTCTTTCAGTGAAAAACGTTTTCCTAATATCCAGCCTATGTTTCCCTTGGTGCAGCTTGAGGCTGTGTCCTCTGGTTCTGTCAGTGCTGCCTGGAGAAAGAGCCCAACCCCACCTGAGCACAGCCACCTTTCAGGGAGCTGTAGAGAGTGATGAGNTGCTGTATTCCTGCAGAATTTGGACAACCCAGGCCTGTAGATTATAATGTTACTTTGAAAACCATGTACCGTCCTCGAATAGACAGAACATGTGCCATCCCTGAACAAGTAGAACAAGGAAGAATGAACATTATACAAAGATGAAGCCGGATGCCAAGCAAGATATAAAAAATCATTAAGTTAGAATACCTGAGCTAAAGCATGGACACCTTAGCTGAAACATACAACATGACAACAAATCAGCAAGTAAGGTATAGGCGTGATTTTAGCCATTTAACCAATAAGTGTTTAGGCCTCAGTGGCGTGAAACAGTGTATAGAAGCATAAATATAACACAACTGTTACAATAAAGGGAGAAGGACATGAAGCCATATTGGTCTGATTGTTGTTACTCGGCCAACTCTCTGTGGGACCCTCTTCATTTTTGGTGCCCATGAACAGGGACCCTTTGAGACGCTTGAATGCGGTTCGCCTAAACGTGAAGACTCCGAGCATCAGGATGAGCACAGGCTGAATTCTGATTTGGGAGCCGGAGAGCTGGAGGCAGGAGTGACCTGGCAGGCAAAAGGAAGACCAGAGTCCGGAGCTTGAGGTGGCCAATCAAGCCCCTGCTGAGGTAAGACCGCAATGGAATTAGACGCGGCAATTAGATTACTAACAAGTATCCTCTCTAAGGGAGGTGAAGAAATGAAAGAAAAAGAAGTAAAAACTTCAGTGAAATGGGCACGTAAAAAAGGCATGTTTCCTGAGCCTTCTCTGTTATTTAGTGTAACTGAGTGGTGGGAGGTAGGAAACTGCCTTTGGGATATCACTATAGAAGGAGGAAAGGATGGAAAAGAAGCAAGGGAGTTAGGAACTACTTGGAAATCCATCATTAACACTTTAGAGACTATGAAAGCTGAGAAAAAGGTAGCTTCCACAGCTGTTGAAGCTTTAGGAGGCAATGTTAGTGAAAAACAGGAGATAAAAAACCCAACATCTCCCAAACCGTTGCGTCTTGCTACCTTTTTTGGGATCAGACTCCACCTATGAAAGGAATTACAGCTCCTGTCTGCTCTACTTTGCAAGAAATAATATACAGTACATGACAAAAAAAAGAAGTTACCCCCCAAAAAACTGTTATAACTGACCAAAAACAAGTAGAAATAGAAAATCCCTCTTTAAAGCAAGAAGAGCAAAAAGACAAATTATTCGGAGCAGCAAGCAATACAAAATCAAAAAGAGTAGTCACAGCTTGTAGACAAGAAACAGTAACAACTCGTAGACAAGATAAAAGAACAAAAGAACACTGTTCTCCTTGCTATTTCCCTCTGCCTGCAATGTCTTCAGATGAATCAGAAGAAAGAAAACCAAATCAAACTCGTAAATCAAAATACCCTAAACTTAATGATCCATTTCAAGAAATGCTAAAGAAAACGGCAGAATTATCCACATGGCAAGACCAATTAGAAAAACAAGCAGAAACCGTGAAAAGATCAGAAACTACCCACACACTCCCTTCCACTTTAATTCCTATCACTCCTTGGGCTGAACCCACTGCGCTGCCAATGCCTGGATGGCTTGTTACACCCCCACACTCGTCCAAGCCAAAAAAGGTCCAATACAGCAACACTGGACTGAAGTAATTTGAGATGCCATCCTAGAAGGAGAATGGCAGGCAATGAGCACCCTCGCCTGTCCTGTACAGATTACTAATAATCAAGCAAATTGGGAGTCCCACGACTGGAAAATTCTGCAGCAAGCAAAACAGACAGTTACTACTCACGGTCTCCGATCAGAAGTTGCTCGGCAAATCATTAAATTTATTTTTACAGCAGATGTCCTTTCTCCTGCTGACTGTGCTCAAGTTGCCTCCTTACTCCTTACATCATCTCAATACTTAATGTTCGAAAGAGAATGGAAATGATTAGCAATAGAAGAAGCAAACAAACATCAAATTGTGGGAGACCCTCTATATGGATTACAGGCAGATATGTTAACTGGACAAGGGCCTTACTCTACCACACAAGTTCAGCTGCAATTTCCCACACAAATGCCTCCAATCGCTCAGACTCTAGCCCATTGAGCTCTTTTGTCTGTGCCAGATAAGAAAAAGCCTGCACCTTACACCACTGCCTGTCAGGAGGCAACAGAGCCTTATGGACAATTTGTAGATTGTTTGTCAGCAGCAATAAAGGATGCTTCAAATTTACCACCTGAACTTCAAGAACATATGTTCCACACCCTTGCTTTCGAAGGAGCCAATCTGAGAACAAGAGCAATTTTAGCAACATTATCCCAAAGAAGTCCAGTAGATGAAATGCCAGTAAGAGCCACCCGAGCAGAACAGAATAATCAAACAGCTGCATTCACTGCAGCCATGAAAGGAGCAATGAGAGAACAAGGGTATATAACTGCAATAGCATTATCTAGAAGTGAAAATAAACATGACTACAGGTAATTGGGAG
>WBNO01028808.1:59780-132268 GCA_013400575.1 Peucedramus taeniatus | reverse complement strand
CAGTAAGTCTGTC
Source organism: Peucedramus taeniatus (assembly GCA_013400575.1). Taxonomy (NCBI): domain Eukaryota; kingdom Metazoa; phylum Chordata; class Aves; order Passeriformes; family Fringillidae; genus Peucedramus; species Peucedramus taeniatus. The sequence goes on along the minus strand of WBNO01028808.1, from coordinate 132,255 downwards.
CAATTTTGAGGAGCTGGGTTACTGGATAGCAGCATTAAATTAGGCACCAGGTTTTTTGGGCTAAACTATGAGAGAGGAAGGGTGCTGACCAGTGTAGTTAGCTCAACTCCAAGCAGGTAACAAGTATTGTAATGGAGCATCATAGGCAGAGGTGCTAGGCATATCCTGAAATATTCAGGAGAGTGCAAGAGTCTGAAAAAAACTCTTGCATTACCAAGATTCTTGCAAGGAACTTCAAACCAAAGACCAAAACGAAACCACCACCCAAAACAGCAGAACTACTCCAAACCAAACAAACACCTCAAACAAATTTCAGAGCTCATGCAAGTAAATTGAGAAGGCCTTTGTGGAACAGTTCAGTTCATTTTTTACAAGTGTTACTGATTTCCTGTGTTATTCTATTGGTGGCCCTAAAGCATGTTGGTGTTTTTCAGCTTACTCATTGTCTTTTTCTCTTGGTAGCCTATGTCAGGGTAGCTACATTAGCTCTTAGTATCCTTCAAGGAGTGATTTGGATAAGCAAAAGTTGATTTACAGGCTTGTTGAGTAGTTCTGTTTTCCCAGTTTGCTTCAGAAACATGGAAGCATGTTAGTTGTTTCCTGTTGGCTTTTCCACAAGAAGAAAGGTAGAAGCTTCACTGGAAGGTAACAGGTGGTTTTTGTCTTGTGTTCCTGTACAACCTCTCCAAGCAATATGTTGACCATACATTAGCTATAGTGTTTGCAATGGCTGTGTTAGGTCTACAGAAATTAATTCTAGTTGCTTTCCTGTACAGTAACAAAGATGGCTTTAAATAGTAATCAGATAGTGTTTGCAAAAACTCAGAAATACTATGCAGCATAATAAGTGCTCGATAGCAGTGTTATTACATGGCTTCAAAAGATATATTGTAGGTTTATATGAAATGTTGGCCTTTGGAATTTATCTTCATTCTAAAGAGTCTGCTTATGATGAGAGCCTCTGCAGGCCCATGCTTTGGCAACATCATAGCTAGAAATATGGAGTTATGAAACATTACCTAAAAAGGCTTGTGTGCAGTTAACTTTATACTAGAAAGGGACTTGAACTTAAAAATTTCTAAAATAGCATTGTCTATTGTGGAAGCATGGAGGTCTGATGGATGATTGTAGGTTTTTGTTACTGTGGGTGTAAGGAAGAATCAGTGTAGTTGAAGAAACGGTCTTAAAATCTGGCAGGACTGCACTGGCACACTCAGCTGCTCTCTACTGAGTTGCACATTTTTTTTTGAATGTAGGTGTGTGGTGGTGCGAAAAAAGAAGCCAAGTGCTTGGAGTGAGCTCAGACATAGAGGGACAAGTCTGAATGAGAACAGCTGAGATTTAGGAACCTCTGGGCTCTTGTTTTAGGATGTGGAAGGTGCAGTTGTGAAAATGTCTCTTCATTACTGGACTAACTGGGCACATGGTATTGTGGCATGCAATGAGACTTAAGTTAGTGTTTTGATGTTAAAGGTCACAGCTGAATCATGAAGCTGCATTATATTTAAAAGCAAACTGGGAGTCATATGGCAACAAGTACACAATAAAAAATGCAGTTAAGTTGAGAGGTATCAACATAGAAGATAACTCTGGACATAATCTTGACTTGACAGATGCCTTATAGGATAAAACAGTTGTTCATTTCATTCTTATGCACAGCTGAAAATACTGTGTGTATGACAACACATTGTGGTACATAATTTCTAAGCACAGACTACTTAAAGTGTCTGGCTAAGCCCTGTGTCATGGCTTAATCCCAGCCAGCAACCAAGCACCAGGCAGCTGCTTGCTCACTCTGCTACCAGTGGGATGGGAAATGGAATTGGAAGGCTAAAAACTGGAAAATGTGTGGGTTGAGACAGTCTTAATAGGAAAAACAAAAATCATGCATACAAGCAAAGCAAGACAAAGAATTAACTGCTTCCCATCATTGGGCAGGTGTTCAGCCTTCTCCAAGAGAGACAAGCAGCATCACTTTAAATATCCTCCCCTTCCTTCTTCTTCTCAATTCATATACGGTGCATGAAGTCATGTGGTTTGGAATATCTCTTTGGTCAGTTTGGGTCACCTCTTCTTCCTGGGTCTCATCCCAACCTCCCATGCACCTCAAGCCTCCTCACCAGCATGATTGACAGTACAAAGAGTAGAAAAGGCCTTGGCTCTAAGCACTTTCCACCAATAACAAAAACATCTGTATTATCAACACTGTGCTCTATTATCAGTGCTGTGTTCAACAGAAATCCAAAAGACAGCCTGTACCAGCCACTTTGAGTAGATTCAGGTTTGTCGGAGAGAAAACCAGCACACTCAGGCAGATCAGTGTTAAACTATATTTTCCCTAGGGAGGGCCAGGATTGCCTGTGTGATGTTTTCTTCAGCTGACTCTGGTGGTGTGTGAAGTTCATGTTCTGGCCCGGGGTGGGAAAGGGCGTGGCTAACCTAGCAGAGGTCTAGGTGAGCACTGCTTCTTGCAGAGTGAAACCTTCTGGAAATCACATTTTAACTGGTACAAGGTAATATAGTAGTTCTGTGGCAACCATTTTTTAGTATGACTGAAAGTTTAACATTAGTGTAGTTTCAGTGCCAGCTGACCTTTGTGTGGAAGGGGACACGACACCCTCCTTTTAGAAAATGCACAAAATGTGCCTCATTTCTGATAGTAGAGGTTGTTTTTTTTTTTTTTTGGTTTTTTTTTTGTCTTTTTTTTTTAGTTTGATGTTTGAATACAAGGAAATAGAAAGAGAATGCACAGCAGTATTTGACAGTGCCTGTGACTGACTTCAGCTGGACCCCCTGGGTGCTGAGCCCTTGCTCAGCTTTCAGACTGGTTAATGCTAGGCTTTGTTTCTTGCATTGCTGTTCTGAAGAGAATGCTACAACTTCTGATCTCCTCAGCCTGACTGGTCTGGCTACACCAGCAGGCTGGCATGATTTCCAGCAGTTGCAAGCTTTTTCTGTTTCATTGTAAATCTTTTTGTGCTTTAAAGTATAAGAAGTTGTAGATTGATGGTGTTACATGTTAATGAAAAGCTTTAAAACTTTCTGTTAGTGGGAATATTGGCTTTGATAAGGAGTTTGAGTAAGAGGAAACAATCGTGAAGAGGGAAAGGCCACCTTTTGAGTAGTAGTGTTTATAGCTTAGCTTAGTCATCAGGACTTCTAGCTAAGAGGTTCATCAAACAACTATATTTTGTGGGATTGTGTATTTTGTGTTTTACTTATATTCTTTCAAATTCCCAAGTATAAGGTAAAAATAAACCCCAACCAAAATGAATGACGGTAAAAGTGATTTGTTAATTCTATTTTCTGTGTTTGCGGTTTGCTGCTATATTGGACTTTTTAGTAGAAAGAACATGAGAAACTTTCAAAAGATGCTTTTGGCTCCTGTGATGTGGGGATTAGGATGGAGAGCAATTCTTCTGCCTAACTTGTATTCATACTCAATTCCTGGAAATATTTGAAGTATTTCTGGCATGCTAAGTGTGACCTTTCAATATTAGATTGCATTATTACAGTGTAACAAGACTGAATCTGGGCTAGCAGAATCCTGATCAATAATTTCCTGTGCTGCACAGGTGTATGGATGATATATATGTTCCTTGTAGCATCATATGTGATGTAATGGCTTGCATAATATGAGTTTATATGCCTGGTTTCTTATGGCCTACAGTAAAACGGATTCATTTAGGATTCTTTCTTGGTCCCCCCGCTTCCCCTCCTGTTACCTTTGTTCACTTCTATAGACCCTTTTCAGAAGAAAACACAGTTATGTTCAGCTGTTCACTGTTTTTACTGACAATGCCAGATCTTGAAAATTATTTCATTGGACACATTTGAATTTGAATCCTGAAGCTGCAGTGTTTTAAACTTTTTCATGACAGACTTCTTGTTTACTGTGCTCTGGATACCAAATCAGTATGTAGACTCCTGAGTTCTTAAACTTGGGTTACTTTCCTTCTTACAGCTTCTTTTTTTCACCTGCAAATACCTTTTTTTTTTACCATATTCCACAAAATTAGAAACAGTAAAACTGGATTTGCTGGTTGTAGTCCTGTTGCTATGCTCTACATGGAAATACCAATTTAGCACAGGATATAGAAGTCACCTCTCTTCACTGAGGAATTAACTGAGGCTTGTTCTTGAAATATGTCTGTTTCAGAGGGACTGTGGCTGGGGGTTATGGTAGTCTTTAATAAATAACTATGAAAATAGTATCTGTAGACATCTAACAGTCAAAAGCAATACCAAAAATACAAAGTCATCATAGATAATTTTTTAAAAATAATTGTATGCACTCATTAATGCTTCTGTTTCAAATACCTTTTTCCTTTAATTTTGCTCTTCTGAGCAGAAGTTCCTGATTATAAAGCTTGATATTTTTACTGAATGACTGTATATCTTGCTTTGTGCAAATGAAAGTTGCATAAATCAGACCAAAGCAAGAAGCTGTTTGGAAAGCACTGTAGTTATGTTGTGAATACTGCTTCTTATTCCTGAAATGGGCTTTGTGATCTCCTACAGTGAAAGTTAACATACTTAAATACTGTTGCTGTCTACAAAGCACTGAGTTTTTCCTTAACATTGATAAACACAGATTCTCCCAAACTGCTTTTGTCCTGTCTCCTTATAATTAGAGAAGCCTGCTAGAAAGGAAGCGTGTCATCACAAAATCATAGAGGAGTTTGTAGTTTGGGTTGAAAGGGAGTTTTAAAGGCTTTTTAGTTCAGTATATCATCTGTATGCTATATATTCCAAAACCTGGTTGCTCTGTAATAAAGTTCTAAATGCCTTAAGAACCTTGTCCATGTGTCTTTTAACTAAAAATTGTTTGAAAGTTTTTGTCTTCAGTTTTTGTTTAAACGATAGCATTTTACATTTGTATCTGGAGGTGTGACGATGAGTCTTCATGCCCCATATCTTATGGCTCTTCCTCTCTTGTCTTTCAGTGAATGATAGTGTCTAGAAAGGGTATGTCCCTTCAGGAGAGAGGTGCCAATGTCCAACCGGCCTAATAACAATCCAGGGGGGTCACTGCGACGTTCACAGAGGAACACTGCCGGGGCCCAGCCACAAGACGACGCAGTAGGAGGAAGGTATGACTGCTATCTATGAGTGTTCAAATGTGTAACAGTGAAATGCATGTGATTTATAAAATGTTTTCCACCCTGCAATCCAAGCACTGAAACTTCCATAAAATCTTTTTGCCCCTGAAATGCTCCCTGTACTGTTACTGCATGGGATAAGCCCATGATAACTCACTACCATACATATTCAGCTAGAGTAGCCATAGTAGAGCTGGATATAGGGGGAAAAAACTGTTTTCCATAAATCACATATGATAACAAATTCTTTCCCTGCCTTTATTCCCTGATATTAAAAATATGGGAGGGGGATGACAGGGAGAGTCTGTTACGGGAATCTGGGAAAATGTTCCTCTTTGAGAAGGCTGAATTACTGGTACTCTGTTACCTTTGCACTGCATTTAAATTCTGTGCAGATGTTGAATAATTCAAGAAAAAGAAAGGTTTGCCATCATTTAATATGCATGATACAGTGAGCAAGTGGACCAGATTGTATTTGCTTTGGAAGTAGTTGCCTCTGCAGTGCAGAACTAAGAAGATCCTTAAAACTGTTCCATGGATGACTGTGTTGTTACTGCCATGAGTGAATCCTGTGTGGGTATAAGTGTTTCTTGAACTTTGTTAAATGATCAGTCTAATGAAGAAAGGTGATAGTGTAATGGTAGGCAAATCTGTCTATCTATTCTACTCCCTCAGATACATTATTGGTGCAGTTGTTGAATATGTGTACCTTGGGCTTGATTTTATTTTATTTTTTTTTTTTTGGGGGGGTATGAGTATTAAAATATTGCAGGTCAGTGGCACAAAAGTGTTTTACTATGAAGGAACTGAGCTATAAGGTTTAATGAAGATAGAGGTGTATTTCTTACTAGTATCAAGTCTAACTGAAAACAAGTTGAACAACTTTTAAATGGGTGAAGAAGGCCAATTTCTAAAGAACTTTAAGGAGAATTAATTCAATCTGAAAAATGCAGCTTCACTTTCTCTAAACTAGTCTACTGTACAAGTTAAAGAGCAGACAATAAACACAAGGCTTCTCCCCTGAAATAATGTGGCATAAAGAAGGGGAGGTTGCTTCCTTATGTAGATTATTTTGTAAGCTAGAATTGATTTCAGAGAATAGTTCTTTTAACAGAGGCATAGTGAGCCCTTCATTCCCTTCTGCACGTTGTCTCTGCATCTCAGTGGATGTTTAAATTAACTATTGCCCTACCAGCTCTTTCCGTTTACACGGAACTTCACCTGGGATGAATAAAGCTCTCCCTAGAAGAAAGGACTGGAGGCAAGTTATTTGGAGATGAGATGGGGGATTCTTCTTCAGATATCTACTGTTAGTTCAGATTTTACAGCAGAATGCCAGGGAGAAGCTCCACAGTGAGTGAGTCAGACAAACTGAAGAATTTTAAGGGTAGCCCTGTTTTCTTCTAAGGAAGACACTCATCCATTGTTTTGGTGCATTGTGATCTATTATGCTGTCATACATTGAAGATTCACTTGTCTGAAATGACTGGATCTCTTCCACCTCTCATCAAATCTGTGCCAGACTTCCATGAACAAGGGTGTATTGCACTCTTAAACTGTGATAGACCTTCATCAGAACCCGAGCTCCTTGCTAAAGTGAAGAGGATGGAAGAAGCTTACAGTCTTTTTTGAATCTGGGTCTCTTTAGAACAGGACCTCCCCTGCCTTTGCATTTCTGAGCAAGCATTTTGAGCTGGCAAAGCCTATAAAAAGACCTGGTTAAAGCATGGTGGTTAATATAAAATTTAAAATGAATTCATCTTCTTCTGCTGTCATCAGCATCTCCTTTTTAATAAGGTTCTGGGCAGAAATGGCTATTGTACAAGGACCAATGTAATATAGATCTGTCAGATCCTTACAGAATTTGTGGATGAGATGGGAAGAGGCAGGCTCTCAGATAACAGCTTTCAGCTGGTACCTATCTTTGGGCACAAATCTCACAGGACTCACCCTTCCATGTATCTAGCATGCAGTGGCATAGTATGTTTCAGTTCTGCTGCTGAGAAGTATACAGGAGGATCTACAGTTCACAGCTTGATGTGTCTTGTTATGCCTTGCTGTACTCCAGTGATAAACACTGCTTTCACTGCTCTATTAAAAAACGCAACAAAACCACAAACAAACAGCAAAAAAAAATACACCTTTTCTTACATTATGGGTTTTTTTGGGATGCCTGAGACAGTTTATTTTCAGTCTTTCTTGCATTTGTCATCAGTAAAATGAAACTCTTCAGCTTCAGCTGTAAAATTGCTTAAAATAGAATAAACAAACTGTGGAAAGACTAGTTTCAGTAATATGTTCTCATCGTGCAAATAACTGAACTTGGGATGTATCTATGTTAGTATTTCAATTGGAGCTGGGAATGTTCTTTTGAAGCCAATCAGTCATCCTCACCTGCTGTGTTTTGGCTAATGTGGAATGGTCTTGGAGCACTTGAACTGGAATCTTTCTGGATGAAACTGAGCTGAAAGTTGTGTTCTATGAGAGCAGTTTGTGTATGCTGGTCACTTGTGGTTGTAATCTGGTATGCTTTGAAGTAGAAATCACTGAAATGCAGAGATGGTGGACACTGATCTTAATGGCAACTGTCTTGCTTTATAGATTTTCTTCTGTTGATCCATACTACTTATTGATGTTGTTGTACAGACAGTGTGAGATTTTATTCAGCCACTTTATTAGATCCACATATTTCTTACCTTCCCCCAATAAACAACAAACCAGTACACAAAGATTGAAAACTCCCAACTCCCCCCTTTCCCAATAAAAAGGATGGAATCAGACAGTAATGTGACTCTGCAGAGGATTGTTGCTTCATGCCTAAAATTAGCCACAGTTTGTAAGCAGACTTAAGGGCCACACCTTCTGAAGTGTTGGAGGTTACTTCACTTTGGTCATAGATATGCAATCATAACCCTTCGAGCAAGGACAGGTTTCGATACTGTCTGAACTTGTGCACTTGATTGCATTTCTGCTTTGTATAAATAGCTTTCTCAGTGCTGGAAATGCAACACCTTTTTTCTTAAAGCTTTTTTTGTGGCTGAGATATGTGCATTTTCAAAATACAAATTAAGTGACGAAAGCTTGGAGAGTTTATGCAGTTTGTCACTCATAATTTCAGACTTGGGTGTGAAAGGCCAGTAATCCAAGGTAAGTGTGTGGTATGGCCAGATGGCCTTGTAATAGCATTAGAGTTGCCTTGATCTCTTATGCTCTGGCTGGAGTGAATGCAAGAGACTTTAGTTGATAAAGGTGCTAAAAAAGAGAGAGTCAGGAGAATGATAGTTCTGCCAAGCTGAAGTGCTAATGTATGTCTTTCTGTAATCTTTGACACTTCTACAGCTTAAAGGTCTTTTGTTAAAACTCTGCCAGTTTAACTTAGTGAACTGCTACTGTTCACTTGTATGAAAACCTTGGAAATTCCAAACTTCTCTCTGGTGTGTTCTAAATGCAGACTCTCCCTCCTGTTACATTGAGTATTGACAGACTGGCTTAACCTGGAAGCAGCAATGTAAACCCATTTTCCTCTAGACTGGGCTTGTTTGATGTCCCCATAGCGTCAATGCTTGAGTCACAATGAACAGGGGACGCCTGTAATGGTTTTCTGCTGGAGTTTTACCAGCAATTTCACACTCAGCATAGTAACTTGATAGGAGCTTTTAGAGTTTGATTTTGAGGTGCATTGTTTAAAGGTACAAGCAATGATGGTAGGCTCAAGGAAGTGTAGAAAGACAGATACTGTTTATTTGCAGGTTGTGCTGTAACAGTGATGTGTACTTTTCTCTAAAAGAAGAAAGGGGTCTGTATTTGAAAAGGGGTATATGAACTGGTGGTGTTGTCATACCCTCCCCATGTATGAATGTAAGCAAATTTGCCTTAGTGAAGTTGGACTAATGTGATTCTTCACTTTCTGTTGTCAGTAGTTATGTTGCAATAACTGTGCTTTGGATTATTTTTAGCTCTTGTGGGTATTATAGTTCTTACTGATTTTACTACCGTTTTAAGAAGTATTTAGTGTTTACCTCCGAATTTAGAATTACTGTTACGGTGACACCTTTAAAATGGTCCAGCATGAACCCTGTCTGAAGCGTCTCTTGGAGCACTCTCCACTGAAGACTGACACTTTGCAGATTTTTAAGGAAGCAGTAATGATGCCAAAGTTTCTCTTTGCAGCAGTAAACTGAAGCAGATGTGTTATTGAAGCTTTCTTTTCATAGGAGTAGGAGGAGGGGGTGGAAGGTACTTACTGTCATTTTCTTAACTGTATATTGACATTGTTAGCATGTGTGTTGAAGAATTGTGCCCTCCTGGCTTAGTTCCCAGTGATGCCATAGGATTTACTTTGAATGGGAGCAATTTGGAAGTGGTATTGTGAGGCACACAATAAGATCTTTTCTGGACATGGAGCAGTTCATTGTTCCTTTCAGTTGTGAGCAATGTTTCACTGTATTCGTATAGAGTAATGGAAGTGGTCCCATGTACTGGAACTTTCTTTACCAGTGCTGCAAAAATTATTATTTTTTTATTAGTGCCATTAAATGACAGTGGTGGTTATCTTTTTGCATATTATTAGTCTTAAGTAATCTTTAGTAGTAGTAGTAGTATTTAAGTAGCATATCACTTTGACAGAAATAACTGCTATGCTGTTGTTCTATATGAAAATAGGTTACTTTATAAGTGAAGTTTAATATTTTGGAGTAAAATACATACATGTTCTTGTGTATTTGGAATTGAAGGCTAAATGATAAATAAGATCCTTGTTGGCGGCGTGTAGGACTTTGATATAAGCAGAAAGATTGCTTTTGTAAGTTATATTGCTTTTGTTCTAAACAGGATTTGGTTTTGGACCAGTCTTGGTGATATATTAACTGGTAAGAACTTACCTGAGATCTGTAAAAAACAAAATATGATGTTTGAATTGGTGGGGAAGACAATTGGAGTATTTCTGAGGAGAGAAAGTAGGTGTTTTTCCACAGCTCTTTTCATGTGTGCTCTTGCTTTTTTCTTAATCTCATTTTTGACAGAAATAAAAGAAGTTTTTGCAGACTTTGTTTGGAAACATTTAATAGCTCACTTTCAGCTGCTGAGGGACTTTGACTTAGATTAAACACTTTGTTTATTAACTGACTTCAAAAGGTATTTTTAATATGCACAGAGTAACTCTTAGAACAGGTTCTGGTTGGTTCTTTAATATGGTTTTGCTCAGAGCTGGCATTTTCCACCATATTGTTTATATAACACAGCAAGCTAAATGGTGGTTAGCTTGTCAACTTCTGTATATTTGTGTTACTCTAAACTTGAGTGTCTGCCTGTGAATTAAAATGTGCATCAGCAGACAGCTTTGCCCGGTTGAATGAAGCCTTGGAGTTGTTTATGAAACTGTCTTTAAGTTTGGGGAGGGGAGGAAAACAAAAAAAACCCTACAAAACACAGCTTGAAGGTGCAGCAGGAGCTCAGTCTTTCTGGAGGTGCCCCTGAGAGTGGAAATGGATGAATGCAAGCTCATAAATACTTAGTTCATGATATTTTGTCATTAATGAGGAACTCAGTCTCTCAAAACAGTTCTTGCTGGAATGACAATTCTTAATTAATGATACATTAATAGAAAAGATTGAAGAACTTGTAAGTTACAAGTGAAAAACCTTGTATTATAGACAAAAGTACATGTAGCTTACAACCTTAAAAAAAGCCTTCCAGTTGTGCATATATCTTTTATAGCACTTGATTGCTCTGCAAGCATTGTTCATTCTGAGCTTTACAGACTATTCTAACTACCTTTGTATCTGAGTTAAGTTTTTTTTAAGGAGACCTTAAGTAAACTGTCACAATTTTGATATAAATTGGGACAATGATACTTGCTGATCTATGGTTAAAGTTTTTGCTTTAATACTGTAGTCAGATTCTCAGTGTTCTTGTATAAACCTAAGAGGAGAGTTCATGTCGTGTTCCTGGTGACTGACATGCTACTGCATGCACAGTTGCTATTGTATTGTGGGCCTTTTCTTTGCAATACATGCAAGGAATGATTAAACTCACAGTGAGAAGTGAGAGCACAGTAGGTGTTTTAAAATAAAGTTAAAAAGAAATCTCAGTTGTGACTCCCCATTTGTGGTGTAACCTTTCTGGTCAGAAGGCTGTTTGTACTGATTGATGGATAAGGAAAGCAAAGCAAATGCTGATACTCTGCATGTATTCATGATCCCTAGGATATGGCTGTAGCTTTTTAATAGTCCACACAAATTGGACATTGGTATGAAAGGGTACTTGTAAAACGTGTAAGAATCAGATGGGTTTAAATGTGAAAGGGAAGGAGACAGAAACAAGTGGAAACTCTTCAGTGCATGTGTTGCATCTATTGTTTTAGCAGTATTTTAGTTGAAAAGTTCTTCATTTACTGTGTTTGTGAAGATCTAAAGCAAAACAAAAATCTTTACAAGAAAATAACCTTTTAAAATACACTTCAGAATAAATGAGCCCTGATCAGTTTAGCTTACATAAAACTTGAGATTCCTGCCAAGTGCAAATTATGTAATAATGTCTGTTACTCCCATACTAAAAACATTTCATGGGGAAAATTAAATTTCACGCCTTAATCTTTTGTTGGGAAAAGGAAAATCCAAATACTCGAGATTAGGTACAATATTCCCAAGTTTACCTTGATGGAGTTTGCTGTTGTCACCTCAAGATCTAACTGGTTTATTTCACTTGCTTTTGATAGTAAGCAATATTTCTTACAGTATGATAAATAAAAATTAATTACTGGAGTATGGAAAAGATGCTGTTAATTTAATCTTTTCAGACTGTCACACTCTTAGACAAGGCACAGAAAGTGTTGAATATGTACTGTCTATGTGCATTCATCTGAGTAACTGCCTAAATGAGAATAATTCAGAAGAAAGCAGAAGGAGGAAAGTTATCAAGAAAAACAGTCGTATTACTGAAGTTTTACTGTTTTGACTCTTAAGTGAATTAGCATTTGGTTATCATCAGGATGGTTAGACTTGGTACTTGTTTTCTACCGAGATTCAAGTTTGTGTTGAGGATGGGGAAGCTTTCTGGTCAGTAGTATACTTAGCTCTGCCTTTACTACTAGGCTTCTGGCATTTCATTGGAAGAAGTTATTTTAGAGCTTGTGGAACTCTTTCCACTTTTTCTTTGCATTCTTTCCACTGTTGGGCTAAACTTTGTGATGTTTGGGGTCATGGGTTAGAGTAGGACACTTAAATTGGAAGTCCACATTCCTCCCCATCCTCCATGGATGTTTGCAGAGCTCAACTTGAAAGCTGTCTAGGTCTGGGTTAATAGCATATGACTATGTAATCAGCAGTTCTTTAACTCTGAAACATTGCTACTTTCAGTATTAATACTAGACTAGTTAGAGATTTTTCCAAGGTTAGTCGTTCTTGGGGCTTCTGTACAGGTAGGTTATGTGCAGTAGAGTTTTCCTGGTGCCAGCTGAGTCAAAACTTGCATTTTATTCAGGGAAGTGCAAGTGAGATGTCTCTTGCCTTAGAAATTATTTATACTGTCCTGTTTTAAATGCTGATGAGCATTCTCTTTTGAGTCTTGCAGATGGTAATTCTGAGTGGGTTTCAAAGTAAACATGGAATATATGAAGATGTAACTTAAATCTTGAAATTTATCCATGGTGTATAGTATTATCTTTGTCCTCTAGTCAGAGCTCATACAATAAACCATTTTTTTCGTGCAGCTGGAAACTGCTTAGAAGACCTCTTACAGCTTATCTATGTGAAACTTGTTCCTGTCTCTGACATCACAAGTTTCCTGTCTCATTTGACTGCCTTCATTGGTGGTGTGCATTTCTTCATTCCTCTTACTTCAGCTGTTACCAAACAGCTCTCAATACTTTGAACTGGTTGATCTTGCAGCCAGAAAATAACTGCTATGGTTGAGCTTTCCTACCAGGTGGAACTGGCTGCATTCCCATTCTGAGCACTTGATTTTTTATTTTTTTTCTTTTAACTGAAGAGCAAAGATATAAATAATCATAACTGTGTAAAGGCTTAATGCCTGGAATCTGGAGGTAGATGAGTATATATCTCTTTTTGAGAAGAGATCGTTGACAGATTGTCTAGTCTTGTGCTTTACTCTGCTTGGTTAATGCTTGAGTGAATAATTCAGTAATCTTGCACACTAGAAATATCTGAACTTATCTGCAAAACTCAGATGTAAGAAGATGTTTTATTCATATAAAATGACTAAATAATTGTGTGCTTTGCAAAACAGTTACACTGGTAGTGATTTGTAACTGCATCAGGTGGTTCTTTTGAAATGCTGCTTTAATATTAGGAGCTGATATGGAAAAAATTGTAGCTGTAAATTAATATGTGTAAATGCTCCAAAATTAAACCATATTCCACCTACAGGTCTGTATCTGTATCTTGGAATCCTGATAGCTTTCTGTTTTGACTTTCTGCTGACAGGTCACATTTAGGGCAGGCAAAGCATAAGGCACATAGCCCTCCTGAGAGTAGAAAATCTATTTCAAAGACACCCAAAGTGCAGTCTAATACTACTTCTGAGCAGTCCAAGGGACACTTATCTAAAAGGTAATTGTGCTTCATATTCATATGTTAACCAGTGTTATCTGCACTTCAAAAATGTGTGTAATTACTGAGTTATACAGAGTTCTAATAAAATGTATGACTAATGGATATTTTACTAATCTAGGTATTGCATTCACTGGATATATTTCAGTGTTTCCAATTCTGTTTATTTTTTCTTTTTCTAATTCACCAAATAAGAGCATTCCATCAGTGATGGGGAGGAAACGATTTCTGCATAACTAGTCCTGGAATACTTGCAAGGTCTTTCTCCCCTTCTTCTGCTTCATGTTGGGGAAAGATTGCCCAAAGAGTTTAGAGCAATGTCCAATATGAATTGAAATGTGCAATAATCTAAAGTAGGCTTGTGTTCAGGGTAATCTTGGTATTGCTTGTCTGCTCTTCATATGCTTCTGCTATATACACACTGGAACAGTTTTCTATCACATAGAAGAGAATTTTGCTAGTTTTGTGTGTGATTCACTACATCAATTTAAAGATTGATGAGAAACTATCCTTTCTTTAAGAGCCTTTCTTGAGCTAGAATCCAGTTATGACTAGTTATGCATTACTGAACACTCCTTACTCTCTTGTGGAACTTTATATTCTCAAACATTCAGTTAATAGCTTCATGGCTTGATTTTATTTTTTGGTTTGGTTTTAATCAGTTTGACATACATATAAAAAAGTAAAATCTATTCAAGTTAAATTTCCTTTTTAAAAAAAAGGTGTATTGTGCTTTTATTTTGCAATCTACGTAGGTTTTATGCTAGCAAATATGTGCAGTATGACTGTTTGCGTACAAGCATGTGGGGGTTTTTGTTTGTTTGCTTCAGTGTAAACTGAACAGTGTTTCTTACATGCAGTATCCTTTATTATTAAAGAATGATGACATTTATCATGCAAAATTCTTACAAACTGTGAGGCTTCTTGAGTTTGACTCTAATGCTGTTCCTGTTTACTTCTACAGAGGCTGTAGTTCATCTGCTGTTTTAATACCGCAACAAGAAGATCCAGAGAGAGTCAATACTTCAGAAAAGCAAAAAACGGGGCAAGTGCCTAAGAAAGACAATTCTCGAGGAGTTAAACGCAGTGCTAGTCCAGATTACAGGAGGACCAATTCTCCTAGCTCTGCTAAAAAACCCAAAGCACTTCAACACACTGAAACTTCCTCAGAAACTAACAAGCCACATACTAAATCTAAGAGGAGACACTCAGACCAAGAGCAGCCCAAGTCTACACAATTGCCATCAACAAGCAAGGCTCACACCAGAAAGGGTGGAGCTGCTGGTAGCTCCCGAAGTCAGAAAAGGAAAAGGACAGAGAATCTGTCTTGTATAAAGAGTGGGTCATCAGTTGAATCAACTGGCACTGAAGAAAAGTCAGCAAAAGTCTCCAAGCTGGCTTCAAAATCGGTGACCTCAGCCAAAGCTGGGTGTAGCACCATCACCGATTCTTCTTCTTCAGCTTCCACCTCCTCCTCCTCTTCTGCTGTTGCCTCTGCTTCTTCTACTGTTCCTCAGGGTGCCAGAGTGAAACAGGGAAAGGACCAGAGTAAGGCTAGACGTTCCCGTTCTGCATCCAGCCCCAGTCCAAGAAGGAGTAGCAGGGACAAAGAACCAAGTAAAACAGGTGGCTCTTCAAAGTTTGACTGGGCTGCTCGATTCAGCCCAAAAGTCAGTCTCCCTAAAACAAAACTGTCTCTACCAGGCTCTTCCAAATCGGAGACATCAAAACCTGGACCTTCAGGACTACAGGCTAAGCTAGCAAGTAAGTTGTTCTTTTCTGGAAGAATAAACACATATGTTTTAAAATCAAGTCTTCTAAACAAATACCTCTGTTTTTTCAAGCTGCTTGTGATCTTCCTAGAAAAACTAACTTTTAGTATGTTCTGCTGAGTTAAGTAAAGCTGTGGCTGAAACTCTTGACAGCTAAAGCAGATGATTTAAGTTCAGTCAGTGTTCTGTAAATTTAAGTTGTTTCTGTGTCTTAACAAATCGATTTTAAAAATAAAATACATGCAAAATAATTGGATGTTGTGATGGGGGCATATATGTTATAAAACACACTTGATTATATTCCTTTTGTCAGATTTTTATTTCCCCTCATTTTCTTAAGTCTTCTGTTCTGAAGTGGGAATGATAAATGCTGGAAAACAAATAGATCATATGTGATATCTTCTTTGAGACTTCCCTTGATTCTCTCATGTTTAAGATGTGATGTTTAAGAACTGTAGTCTTGTAAACCTGGTGTACATAGTACTGGGGATATTAGTCACTTTATGTTCGAAGTTATTTTTACAAAGTATGGCTTCTTTTCTGGTGCTGAGTTTGAATAGCAGCTACTGTTCCTGAACATGATCACTGAGAAATGTAGGCTGTTTCCAAGCAGAGCACCTGCTTGCTAGTATGCGGATATGCTTGTAGCTCCATTGTCTGGAATATTTTTTTTTTAAAATGTGTTTTGCTGCCTTTGTGTACTGAATGATTTATTTACTGCATGCAGTCTCTAAAACTTGATGTAAGAGGTTGGATTCCTAAGGTTGCTTACTGTTGTTCCTTTACTTAGGCATAATCACAAGTAGCTTGTCCCAACTGGGAGACATCCATAGCTAATACTAATGCTGGAAATAGGTGAAATCATCAAAAGCAACTGGCTGTCTTTCTGAATAATCAACATAGGTCAATTAAATTTAACAGGTGTGTTTTGGCTAAGGTGAGTGACTGGAGTATTGATTCTGAAATGACCTAACCTAACAGATGAAGAATGGCATTTGGGAAGGAGAGAGGAGTTATTTGATTTACAGCAGGTTTTTTTTTTCTACCTGCTCTGTGATTCAAATCTACCATGTGATGAATTCCAGGATCAAGACTCTGAATTTGCACGGGGTGGAAGGAGGGGGAAGTGAGTAGAAATCAGGGACAAATGGGAATGACCAACAAGTTGTGAGAAGTCGGGCTACAGGCAGTGAAGAAAGGCAACAGGAAGGAGAAAATATTTACCACCAACAAGTGAACAAGAAGATTAAGGCAGAGAGTAATTAATGTAATAAGTTACAAAACTTCTTGAAGGAGTGACAAGGGGAAGGGTGGAATAGCACAATGTAAAGGGCTATGTGTGCATGTCTTGCATACCTTAAAAAACAGCATTGAGAGTCTGAGCCTAAACTGTTACTGCAAAGACTGAACTGAAAAAGCTACTATGACTTAACTTTCAGGTCATAGAAAAGCTAAAGTATTTTTCTAGAAGATAAGATGCTCAAATATATTTGACGAAACCAAGTTGGTGGGGACTGTAGGTGTGTGTATAAAATGTCACTGCTAAGGGGCACCAACCATGGTGAGACATGTTTCTACATGTGATGGAGATCCAAGTTATTTTCTGTAGATGACATTTCAATTTGAGGGAGGGGAAAAGTACTAACAGGTAATATTAGGAAATCTGAAATGTCTAATGTCTCTTTACCAAAGATTATGGCAAAACATACTCCAGTAAATATCATTGATCACCAAATACCACTGTAAGAGCCCAACCTAGAACAGAAGTCTCAAACTATGATATTTTCAAACAATCTCAGCCTTTCAAATAATGCTTTCTCACAACAGGCAGAGGTGATCTTGGAATCGATAATAGCTACTGTTAGCTTAGTCTTTTTAAAAAGAGAAAGCATGTGTGACATACACTTTCAAACTATTTGGAAAAATTTGAAGTATTTTAACAAAACACACATTTTGCATAATGCTGAGAAGCGTCATGATAATATGAAGAAAATAAACCACTGGAATAGGTTTTTGGGAAAGAAAGGGTAAGTTCAAATTTGTTTTCTGTAGCAGACCAGTAACCTTAGAGGATAAGGGAGCAGAAGAAAGTGATGTCTCACACAAATATTAACACTGTGGGGCTTTCTAAAGCAGGAAGACAAAGAGTGATCTAGAAGAAATTGAGGTGTACACCCTTCTACCTGGAAAACAAATCCTTAGAAGTCATAGTAATTCTGTGTAGAAACTAAAAGCTTAAACTTGGTGGGCTTTTATAGGTATATATGTTACGAAACACATTTGGTGAAGTCTGGAATAGGAGTTATAGAATTAGTGGGAGATAAACAAAAGAGAAAACATAACAAATGCAATAACGTCAGGAAAATTACAGGTGGAAGTGGTTCTAGAAAAGTAAGGGGGGAGGAGAGGTGGGATTATTCAGGCTGACATAAAATCATAGAATGGTTTGAGTCTTAAAGATCATCACATTCCAAACCCCCTGCCACAGCCAGGGCCACCTTCCGCTACGCCAGGTTCTCAAAACCCCATGTGGTAAGTCATGTCTATATAAACATAATGTTGTTCCCTTCTGGAGATGATGCAGCTCGAGGAGTACAACAGTTGTTGTTAGGGGTTGTGATCTTTGAATGAAAAATAAGAGCAGCTTATCTGACTTACTCTACTGAAGAGAAGAATGAGGAGAAACATGGCTGCCATCTTTACAGAAGTTTTTCACATGCTGAAGGAGAATGAGGAGAATACCCTGAGGTTTCTTGTCATATCCTTCTGGATAGCTAAATAGGTGTTAAATCCAGCCCAGGTGACTCTCAGAGTGTTAAGCTCTACACAGCAGTCTCCACAACAGAGCAGTGACATCGCTGAATAACAACTAAAGAATATGTTGGAATAATAAAAGCAGGCTACACTAAAGTTCTTCACATCTATTTGAGTAGCTGAGTATTTCTTCACCAGGGAAAGGGGGAAGAGAGGAACTAAGTAAGTTTCTCATTTTGTTCTCCTGGCTTGATTATTTTCGCATCCCTTTCAGGCCATATCTTTTGGAGGGGCTTTTTAAACGTTGCAAGTTGGGTCATGTTGCTGATTGTGTAACAATATAAAATCAAGCTTAATTATGTTTCCATTATTGGGGAAATCTTTGCTGTTCTTTGTGTATTGTCTTGTTGCCCTTAAGTAGGAGGAAGCTGGCAGCAGTGGCTGGGACAGTGCTAAGAGCAGAGTAACTTAGAATTGCTGTCCCTGCCTGGGAAGTCTCTACCTAATACTTGGAGGTTATACTTGGGGTTAGGGAGGTTATTGGTGTGTGCTACATGGACATAAAGATGGAGTGTGAATGGTATGTAACTCCTGGCTGTGAAGGATTTGGCAGAGGTGAGGGAGAAAAGAGTCAGAAAATAGCTCTGAATTAGTTTATTTGGGATTGTGGTTACAGTGCTGGCTTGGGTGATGGTAGAGCCTTGGAATTGTGGATTTGGGAGTGAGGCAGTAAGATGGCTAGCTTGGAGATACTTTGTTTAATTGTGGTGACAGGCTGTGTGGGGCTTCAATAAGAGCTGGGGATGTCTGTGTTGGTACTGAGGGTAATAGTGGAATATTACAAGGACAGGAGGCTGTCTTGCCTTCCCCTGCTACAGCTCTTTTTACCTTATCTCAACTAGTCAGAAGAGCAGCCTTGCACAGGAGCCAATCTGAAGTCTAAAATTCCAGTCCTAACAAGTAAATCACTTTTGATTGCCTTTCTGAAATGCAGATGAAGGACTTTCTAGGTTATGAACCGTGAAAGTTTGTCTAACTTTGTTTTGACTTGAATAATACATTCAGACTTAATAAGTGATTGCAGTACAGTTAGATTCAGAACTTTTCTTTTGCACAACAAAATCTTCCTTAAAAAATACTGACAGGTAAACACACTTAAATGTGAAGTTAAGATTTTTTAGTTTGATTTGCTAGGCTGCGCTATTTCAAGTTTAGCCTGTTTGAATGTATTTTCCTTCTGACTCATAAGCATGAGTGCTTGGCATGCAAAATAGGATGATGTCAGGGCGTAAGCAATATGTGTCTGCCATAAGAAAGCCTGTGCTTCTACTTTAATTCTGAAGTTTACTTCTGAAGTTTTTGCAGGTACTGAATATAAGATGCTTAAACCTGATTTTCTTTGAGAGATTTGTATTGGAGATCATTTAGGTAAACTTGATACCCACAAATCTATGTGCCATGATGGGATGCACCTACAAGTGTTGAAGGAGCTGGCAGATGTTACTGCTAAGCCATTCTCCATCATCTTTGAAAGGTCATGGAGAACAGCAGAGATACCAGAAAGCCAGTGTCACTTCAGAAAGGGCAAGGAAGAGGACCCAGGGAACTATAGTCTGGTCAGCCTCCCCTCCATCCCTGGAAAGATGATGGAAGAGCTCATCCTGCATTGTCATCTCTAAGCACGTGAAGTAAAAGAAGGTTATCAGTAGTAGTCAGCATGGATTCACTGAGGGGAAGTAATGCTTGACTAGTCTGATAGTCTGCTGTGATGGAATGGCTGGCTGAGTAGATGGAGAGCAGTGGATTGACTTCAGCAAGCCTTTTGACTGTCTCCTGTAGTATCCTCGTAGCTCAGGAAGTGTGGGTGAGGTTAATGACAATGGACCAGGTTGAGAACTGACTTAATGGCAGAGTTCAGAGATTGTGATCAGCAATGCAGTGTCCAGTTGGAGGCCTGTAGCTGGCAGTGTTCACAGCAGTCAGTATTGGGTTCAGTCCTGTCCTACTGGTTCATCAGTGACCTGGATTGGGGGGCAGATCACACCCTCAGCAAGTCTGATGATTCAAAAGTGAGAGGTGTGGCTGATACACCAGGGGCTGTGCTGCCATTCAGCTAAACCTGGAGAAACTGCAGAGTTGGGTGGAGAGAAACCTAATGAAGTTCAAAGGCAGGTGCAAGGTCACCCATCAGTGCAGGTTAGGAGCTGACCTGCTGGAAAGCAGCTCTGGAGAGAAGGACCTAGGGGCCCTGGTGGGGAACAGACAGTGCATGAGCCAGCAGTGAGCCCTTGTGGCTAACAAGGCCAACAAAATCCTGGGATGCCTTAGGAAGAGCATTTCTAACAGGTCAATGAAGTTGATCCTGCTCCTCTACTCTGTCTTGGTGAGGCCTCGCCTGGAGTGTTGTGTCCAGTTCTGGTCTCCCCAGTTCAAAGAAGACAAGGAACTACTGAAAAGGTCCAGTGGAGGGCTATGAGGGTAATGAGGGGAGTGGAGCATCTCTTGTGAGGAAAGGCTGAGATATCTGTGTTTGTTTAGCCTGGAGAAAAGATGACTTACAATGCATACAAATACTTCAGGGGTGATTGTCAAGAGACTGGGGCCAGACTCTGTTTTCAGTGGTGCCCAGCCCCAGGACAAACAGCATAGGACACAAAATGACTACAGGAAGTTCCACTGAATAAGAGGAAAGACCTCTTTGAGAGTGACAGAGTGGTAGAACAGGCTGCCCAGAGAGACAGTGGATTCTGCTTTTCTGGAGATACTCAAAATGTGCCTGGACATGACCAGTGAACCTGCTGTAGCAATGGGGTTGGATGATCTCTGAAGGTCAATTCAGCCCTAACCTTTCTGTGAGTCTGTGACAATTGCTCTATGTATTACAGAAATGGTGCTGAATGAACAACTTCTGGAGATGAACATGAAACCAATTCCTCTGAGAGCCCTTGCTGTCTGTGACAATGTGACTGGTGCTTTCCTCCATCAGGCATACACAGGGCATCTTTAATCTCATTTTCATGAACACTGGTTGTTCTCTGTTTACTGGTGAATACTTGCTACTTTCAGCCTCCTGCAACTCCTAAAGACACAGGACTAACCTTCAGTTTTAGAGGCTGTGCTGACTATCCCAAATTTTAATGACAATGTGAGTGAAAGGAAGAAGGGTCAGTCTGAAGAAATTAGCAGTCTTGAAGTTATTGTATTGGGGAGACTCAAAGGATTTGCAAGAGATGCAGGTGGTAAGATTGACTTTAAGTTGATTAAGAAGGCTTCTTAAGGGCAGAGTGGCATTGAACAGCAGGAAGGGAACATGCTGTGAGAAGACTTTCTTTGCTTTCTCTTTTAGCCTTTAAAATAAATAGAGGGAGGTGGAACCTCAGTTGTACCCTGGTTGATGCTCAGAGACAGAAAAGTAAAGACTTGGGAAAAGAAACATGTAGAAAGATCTTCTGACAAGTAGAACATTCTTGAGCAGCAGGAGAAAATGTGCTCATCGTTTCTAGATGCTCAAGGTGTGATGTATTCTGCAACTCACCCACCAAGCAGTAACTGGGTAACTGTACATTCTTTACAGCCCTCTGAGGTAGTTCATTTTATAGAGACGGCTCAGCTAATTTAAGGCCACTTATGGAAAAGGACAACAGTTTTTTACATCTTTGCCCTACTGCTTGATGGTGTATGTGCTCATCTGACCCTTAAGTAAGCTCAGCTCACCAAACTGGCAGAATACTAAAACAAGAAAGTGTGTGTCAGATGTGTACTTCATACATCTTGGGATTGATTTGGGGAAAATAAGAGATGGATGGCCCATACTTTTAATCAGCACTAAGCTGTTAAACTGGCTCTGCTGCTTTGTGAAACTCTTGCCCTTAGCAGAAATCCTGTTTTGATACAAGTTAAGTCAATCTTCACTTAGAGTGAATGTGTGGTGTCTCATCAATAGCCCATTACTAAGCTAATAGGTTACCTAATTTAGGTTTGACCACTTGAAAATGACAACCCACAGATTCGAAGTAGTAAATGGTGTGCTGATGTAAAGGATGAAAATGTGCCTTTTTTCCCAGTGAACTCTACTGTATGAAGATGATTAATTTATTTATTAATAAAGTGTAAAACAAAAGTGCATATCACTTAGAATTTCACCACAGTGTTACAGGTACTGAGTAACATAGTTTTCCATATGTGTTATATATGAGAAAGTGTATCTCTGAACTCAGTGGGGCAAACGCATTTTACCTGTGGAGTAGTACAGTGCTATACCTAGTGCCAGTTGAACAATGCATTTTTGAGTGTAAAATACAACCAGCTCTGAGGGAAATTTTGATGTATCATTGTACTTCTGAGTACTTGAGAAGTGTAGCTATAGCATGGGATCCTGCTGCAACCATTTCAAATGAGTTTTGTCTTGTATCTCTACCTTACAACATGTTTTCTCCTGTTACACCTGTCCTCTTCTTTCCCCCCCAGTATTACATATACTATATGTAAGTAAGGTTTGAGTCATTGTGTAGTGGTAACTTCAATTTACAGTTTTGGTTTCAAAGCACATGTAGTAAAAATGCCGCTACTCTTTGAATATTCAAAAAATTACATATGTTCTATATGTACAGACCATGTGGAAGTTCAAGTGACTGGCCTACTTCAGTTCAGTGCTTGGTGGCTTTTAAATACAGAACATTGTTTTCTTAAGGTTGCCAAATTTCTTGAGTTGCTAAGCCAAGTGTGTGGTAAATACATGAATATCAGGTTCAACCTTCATCTGCATAGACCTTAACTGCATACAGCATTCTGTTTCTGGGTCAAATATGCTGTGATGTTTGAAAAGAAACACTATTGGCTAGATCAGTAGTAGTTTTATAGATCAATTTTCCTTTTCTGTTAAACATCCAGTCAGAGGCTGCATAGTTATCATTTCATCCCTCAGTACCACAACTGTGCATTCCTGGAATGTTTTGGGATTAAGGAAATAGGAGCTAGTTTGATAACTTCTGAACTCAAATGCATTGCATGTTTAAGTAGGTTTTATTTCTGCTTTGTTGCCAGAAGAGGGAGCAGTGATCTAACGTAATTTTCAAAATTGTTTACATCTGTTCTAGTAATAATATGTCTGAATTCAATGTTACGTTATTCTCTTCTATTATATTTATTTATTGTAGAGGTGTGTGGATGGGGTCACTGCAATGTCAAACTGGGCCTGATAAAAATGTTTGATTTTACCCTAATTTATCAGTTTTGTGCTTTGGAAGCTGCCATTGGATATTTCAACCCGATACTAAGCCTGCTGAGAATTGTCTGAGAATGTTATATTGCATGAAGTGTTTGTGTGTTTAACCTGTGGTTCTGTGGTGGGATGTTACCAGAACAATGGCTTTGTCACCTACAGCAAATTGTTATCAGCTGGGTCAGTGTTCAACAGTGAAAATACTTGTAAATTAAACACTGGAGCTCCTTTTCCAAAGCCATGAGAATGTGCTTGCTTATTTACATTAAGGATGTCCTTATGACAGTAAGAGGGGCTGAAGGGCTGTAGTTGAAATGGGAACACAAATAATACATGGGATAGATCTCAGCACTGACAGTGCTTGACTCCTGGAGGAGAGCATGGTTCTTATTGAAGACAGTTATTTTTAAACCATGTTAGTGTGAATAAAACTGACTAAAATTTGAGATGGCAGCTACTACTGTCTTCCCTCTTGAAATGTAGTTTCTTTTTTTTTTTTCTGTTAAAGGCTAAAGCATCTTCAATTGTTTGAACGTAGAAATAGTACACTTGTATCCCATCATGTGATACTTGTTCAGCATGAGAAAGATGATCTATAGCTGTAGTATATAGTTTAGTAAAAGGTGCCTATGAAAAAACTTGGAGTTTAGTATTACTTAAGTCAATGAATAAAAGTAAATGTCTGAACCTTTGTTTTACTGGTATAGTAGTTCAGTGTAAGCTGACTAAAATTGATGTGGGCTTATTGTGGTTCTTATGTAGAAGCTGTTCTTCTACATGGATGTTTCCTGTACACAAAAGTTTAATTTCTTTGTAGAACTGCTGTGTATTTAAAGACTGATTTACTCTCAATTCTTTACATATTGCATAGGTCTAAGAAAATCTACAAAGAAGCGCAGTGAATCACCACCTGCTGAGCTCCCCAGTTTACGGCGGAGCACACGGCAAAAGACCACGGGCTCCTGTGCTAGCACCAGGTAAAACTGAGGGAAATGAAACTTGATTACTACAGTGAGTTGGTATTCATGTCATTTTCATGCATGAAAATTGGCCTTGGCTGTCTCTGACTTGGCTGTTGGATAAGTAGCTGTAGCTTTTCAGGCCTGCTGGATTACTCTGTACACCAGTGTCATGAATAGCACATAGAATTTGTCACCATCAGACTTGCATTAAGTCCCTCAGCTCTGGAGCTGGAAGAAGAGAAAAAGCCAAAGCCAGTATCACAAACTTAAGTAATCCTGTCCTTAGAAAGGTGTTTAAGAAGACAGACAGTAGTGCTGAACTACTGTTGGTCATGGATAGTGAAATAGATAATTGTTTTGAAAAATAAGACTTCATGGTACCACACAGGAGTCAGTTTTAATAGGTTGCATTGTTAGGCTGGCTCAACTTGTCAGCAGTTTCATCTGAACTGCATCTAAGTTTTTCATGTACTTCCTGGTAGTAGAAGTAGGAGGAGAAGTAGTCCCAAATTAGGAGTTTTAAATAGCTGGTAGATTAAATGGGAGGGGAGAGTTCATGTATCCTGTGATGCAATAAACTTTTGCATATATTGTGAGACTAGATGTAGGAAGCCTTAGCAAGCTTTATTTTTGTTCTTATGCCTAGACTGTTTAGTACTTCTAGCACATCCTCTTTTCCCTCTTCCACACCATTAAAAAGCCACTTCTGAAGTCTTGATTTTGTTGTCAAGTGCATATTTGAATTTGAATGTTTACTTTGAAGGCGTGTGTGTTTGTAGTGATGAAGACTGTAGTGTTTAAAACTGAAAATCTAAATAGGCTCGTCCTCACAAACTTGTTCTGACTCTGAAAACCAAGTTGAATGTCAGAGTCCTATTCTTGTTTTCAGTAGTTCAGAACTTCCTCTAAGGATGATTACTCAATCATTTGCCTTCTCAAATGTGTATATGATTTATAACTAACAGTCACTTTAAGCTTGCTCATTTTGGCTGTTATATTTTAGTAGACTGCCTGGTCTTGAAATGTTTAATGTAAAGACCTGTCTGTAATGCCTAACTCTGAACAAATGACTGCCATGGTGTAGGCCAGGGAGTATACAGAAAGGTTGGATAATTTTATGAAGATTGATTCTTGCACAAGTTGCTCATTTGTGCAGTGTTGTGGCAGTGATGTACTTAGACATTATGTGGTCTTCAGTAGACTTACATTAATAAATCTCTTACTGTAGTTCACAAGGTCTGAAACTTTGTTTTTTAAACCTTTAGTCGGCGAGGCTCTGGCCTGGGCAAAAGAGGAGCAGCTGAAGCTCGCCGACAGGAGAAGATGGCTGATCCTGACAACAACCAGGATGGAGTTAACTCTTCAGCTGCACGGACAGATGAGCCTCCCCAGGGAGCTGCAGGTAAGAAGGAATTCCAGCTGAAGAATTTTTAGCATAGTTGCTAGTAAAAAATTCTTTGCATTTAAAAATAGTTTAATGGATTAAGTTCTGAAGAGAAATTGTTTAAGATGGTAAATAGTGCTGGAAGGTTTGTGAGTGAGAGGGATCCTTGCACTTGAGTATGTGTTTTTTTTTTTTTTTTGGCTATTTGGTGCATGTTTCAGTTATGCTTTTTCGTAGTATCCAAACTATATCCAGTATCCAGATGCTAGCTTTTGAGCTTCTGATACTTGTAAAAAAAGTAACTTCAGCTGATGCTACATAAGTACCATCAACTGAAAATGCATCAGACTGTTCAGAATACAGAAGGCATGCATTACCTGTAAAAGCTCTGTTGAAACTACTCAAGTATTCTACAGCATTTCTGTTGAAATTGCAAGCATGTGTGTACTGGACAAATATTTGACCAGTTGAATACTGTTACTTGCACAGTTCTGTTAGATGATAATTTTGTCATCTGGTCCTAATTAGTGAGTTCAAAGGGGCTACGCAGTAATTATGCTGAATGGTAGAAAATATTAAGTATTCTATGCTTAGAGGTGGCTACATCAGTACAAAAAGTAGTAATGGGAACTTAAGTATAGCATAATAATTAAGAAAAGTGTACATTTATTAAAGATACAGGTAAATCTGTCTGAAACTTAATTTTATGGACTTAACTGTATTTTTTTTCATTATCTTGTGTTGATAAAGTCATTCTCTTCAGTTTTTGGAAAGTACTAGTCCTCTAGACTGCTCTGTTTTAAATTGAAAAAATAAAAAATAAAGTTTTACAGGAGTTTGCTGGTGGTAGCACTAAATGCAGAGTGTACTTTTGGTGGCAGAGCCTTTTTTTTGATATGTGTTTTGTGGCTTTAAAGACACTGTAAATTGTATTAATCTTTAATTGTTCCTTTAGCTTCTAGTTCTGTTGCTGGAGCTGTAGGTATGACAACTTCTGGAGAAAGTGAGTCAGATGATTCTGAGATGGGAAGACTACAAGGTATAAAAGTTGTCACTAATTTACCTTTTTGGTTGTTAGCCTATAAATAACCATACCTACACAAATTCTGTATGACATTCAAGTGGGAAGGCTGTATTTTGTTTCGTTGTCTGTGAATGTGTTTTTGCTCACAGTAATTCTGAAGTAGGGATTTACAAGCCTTAATTCACAAAAGATGCAAGGGTGTCTGGAGGGGGGTGGGATAGTGTCTTTATTCATTTAAATGGTGGGTAATACCCTGCTACTGATGATTGTCTAGGAGGAGGTGGGGGGTAGAGAACTGAGAACTCAGTCCTATTAAGTGTATAAGCTCAAATATGAAAATATTCTTTGCAAGCATGTTTTAAGTTTAGAAAGTAGGTTAGGCCTACTGTAGTCTGCCTGCTTCTAGATAACATTTTTTTTTGTGCTTGTCATTGATACTCATGTTGCTGTAAGCTTTGACCAAGAAGAGTCTGAATGTTCTCAAAATGCTTGCTTTTGTGCTTGGGCTAAAGGAGTCTGGTCTCTCAAAACCAGAGAGTATGACAGGTATAAACTCAGTTTGCATGTCCTGCAGCTGGTCTAATGATTTTGCTACTACGTTGCAGGGAGTCCTGAGTTCATGATCTCCCTTGCAAATGACAGGTTTTTGTTAATCTGGATATTTAATGTGGAAGTGAGTGCTGTCAGTATCAGTTCAATTGCTTGTGCGTCTCAGTAAGTATAGGTATGCATTAGGAATATTGGGCTAAATTTGTTTTCACTATTAATCATTATTTTATTGATCAGCAATAGTCATGGTTGCTACAATAAAAATTAGAATCACCCACTTAGTTTAGCTTAAGTAACAGCACTGTCAAGTGTTGAAAATCAATCAAAAAAGAAACCTGCTAATACTTACCAGAGTTCTTCCCTCTCCTGCTCATCAGCAAATACAGCTGTTGAACCTGTTTTTCAGTGTCATTTTTTTCAGAGTAGTAGTGCCTGCAGGACCTGAAAACATGAAGATAAGATTAACCTTTCCTGTGTAGTTTGAGTTCAGATTTGAAATTACAGCCTGATGTATCTGGCTCTAGGCTTGTAACAGTTGAACAGATGAGATTACTTTTTTGAAATACACAGCTATGCAAGCTCAGCAGGTGACTTCGTAAAGGACCTTACTGCTCTGACACAAACAAAAATTAGTTACTTGTTCCTTTAAGGTCATCTTTTTGGTGTTTTTTCAAAATCAAGGTAGCTGCAATCATCTAATCCTAACTCTTAAAGTATCAAAATTCTAGTAGTCTTAAATGATAACATCAGGGAATTTAAGCTTTTAAAGATATACATAGAAGCTTTGACAATGGCTGTTATCCTCTGTTTGCTTTTAGCTCTATTAGAGGCTAGGGGTCTTCCTCCTCACCTGTTTGGCCCTCTTGGTCCTCGGATGTCGCAGCTCTTCCACAGGACAATTGGAAGTGGAGCTAGTAAGCAAAGTTTGTCTAATTTGACTTAATTCTTTCCACTTCCAGACTAGTAGAATTCAGCCAATAGTAAATCTAATATTTGTATTAGCTTCATAGTTTAATATATTATTTTACATGTTGGAGATTTGTATATTATGATAGTGCTAGACCACTTGTCAACAATTTTAATTTGCTTGTCTTCCTTTAAGGAGGAAAAATTTGCCTTAGCTGTATTTCTTTGCTTTTCTTTTTTTGGGGCATCTTAATGTTCCCTTCTAGGTGGGGAAGGGAGGGTTCTTGCCTTTTCACCCCTTCCTTATTTTTTTCTTTTGCATGATGGGCTGCTTAACAAAAGACCTCTCCAACCCCCTTGGGTTTTTTGCTAGCTTTAAACAAATGCTTAAGCTAGCTTTAAAACAATTAGTAGATGTCAGTTCTAAGTTATGTTGGTTTTAGTTTCAAAAGTGTCTTAGGTTTCGGACAGAATGGATTTCCTTGAGACGTTGTGTCAGTGAGAACGTGGGTCCTTAGACTTGTTGCACCAGGTCTGCGCTATGCAGCTGGATGAGATGTGCACCTTCCAGTCCAAGTCTGGCTTCCCAGGAGAGCCAGAGGCAGCCTGTTACACTGCATGCCAAGAAGAGGATGGGGTCTCATGGGTGCTCCATGTGCTGTATTAACTGGGGGGTGTTGCAGAGTCCTTTGCTGCACCAAGGTGGGATGGTTTGGGTTCTGGCACCTGCTGTAGGTTGGCAAGATGGCTGTGCTGAGCAGTGTGGCGGACTCCCTGTGCTGACCAGTCTGCACTGGAAAGGCAGCCAAGAGTGAGATTTTGTCTCCCTTCCCTATTCCCCCTTTTTATGACAGGGAAAGGAAATGAAACTACAAATACAGAGGAAAACAAACTATCTCTGGTCTTCCACTCTGGCAGAAGTATAGCATAACAGTTCCCTTGAACACTTTCTAATACCTTTTTTCCTAAATTTTTTCTTGGATATCTAGGTTCTAAAGCTCAACAGCTTTTACAAGGTCTCCAAGCCACTGATGAAAGTCAGCAACTACAGGCAGTGATTGAGATGTGCCAGCTATTGGTTATGGGAAATGAAGAAACATTAGGAGGATTTCCAGTCAAGAGTGTTGTACCAGCTTTGGTAAAGATTTAACTCAGATTTCTATCGGAGGACATAATATTTCACTCAATGTCTTGATTAAATTAAATCATCACTATTTATATTGTCTTTTTAGTGTGTGTATGTGTATTTGTCTTATTATTTGGTTTTGAGAGGATGTTTTGCTAACTTTTGGAAGTCCTGTTAATTTTTTAATAGCTCGAGAATAGGCAGTGGTTCTTTTGGAATTCTTACTAACATTCAAAATCCTGAGTCAAAAGCTACAGTAGTGATTTGTACTCTTTTTATGCTATCTAGATACATTTTTCTAAACAAACAATACTTTTTTTTTAAACAGATAACACTGCTGCAGATGGAGCACAACTTTGACATTGTAAGTAGTTTGTAATATTTAAGAAGCTTTTGAAGTATTAAAATGTTATCTGAACTTAAAATCAAATATCTCTATATTTAATAGATGAATCATGCGTGTCGGGCCTTAACATACATGATGGAAGCACTTCCCAGATCATCTGCTGTAGTGGTAGATGCGATTCCTGTCTTCTTGGAAAAGGTAAAATAAAATCAAAACAGTGATGAAACAGCATTATAGGGGATTATATAGTTTGTTTTAATTTTAGGAAATGCCATTAAGATAGTGGTCTCTTTTCATGGCTTACAAGATAATATAAAGTACATGAGAAGCTTCTAAAGCCAGGCTTAATCTTTGCTCCGACCCTTACTGAAAAGTGCTCTCTCCTTTACTGAAAACTTTTTGTTGGATTGGTGTTGCAAACATACAAAATGTTAAATGAGCTGTTGCCTCTTGGAGTAGCTCCATGGCTGAGGTAGCCTTGAACTGTCAGGCTTGCTCAACTGGCTTCATTAGCATATGTATCTTAGTAGAGGCTGTATGTCCGAGTGTTAATCAAGAGGATTATTTTTGAAAATCGGTTTAGAAATTGACAAGCTTTTTTGTTTTCTTGTAGCTGCAAGTTATTCAGTGCATTGATGTGGCAGAGCAGGCACTTACAGCCCTGGAGATGCTGTCACGCAGGCACAGTAAAGCCATTCTGCAGGCAGTAAGTAAAACCAAAAAAAGGCGCGTTTGCCTTTGCCAGCTATACATCTTGGTGATCTGTGAAGATGAAATAAGAAGACAACTTTCTGCAACCTCAGCAGTACTAAGAGTGAAAATGTTTGTTTGTTTTGTTATAGGGTGGGTTGGCAGACTGTTTGCTGTATCTGGAATTCTTCAGTATAAATGCACAAAGGAATGCACTAGCTATCGCTGCCAACTGCTGCCAGAGTATAACACCTGATGAGTTTCACTTTGTGGCAGACTCTTTGCCACTGCTAACACAAAGGTTAACCCATCAGGTAAGAAGTTGTTAAAAAATGGAACATATTGGTCTGAAAGCAGTTTAAAGATGTCTCCAGATACCTGGTTCTTTGCTGTGTATTATTTGCCTTGGCAATTGACTTCAGGTTTCTATACTGTCAGGTTGTGATATACCAACGTACTTATGGACCTTCTGTGGTTCTGTAAATGTGACATTTTATAAAACAAGACAAATAAGGTACTTTAAGCATGAAGTAATGGTTTTGTAGTCCTTGTAAGAACAAGGACATCAGTAAGAGGAAGTCCAGTAGCATTACTGGTTTTATTTTTTCTTAATAGATGGGTTGCAAGGTTCTGTCCCACTTTAAATCAGAACACCCTCTGTTTCAGTTTTTGTGGGTTTTTTGTGCTTTAAATTTTTGGGGGAGTTTTTGGCATTTTTAAAAGTTCCTGGTTTTGTACAGTAGTTTCAAATGATGAATCTGAAGTCAAGGGGGCTCCTAAGGGCTACATATCCTGCAGTCCTGCTGTGTTTATAAATGAGGAATTAAAATAGCTGGTGCACCAAAAGAGATTTTTGGTGATCTGCTTGGTTGGCAGATCCCTGTTAAAAAGATCAAAAAGGAGAAATATTTTGTTTGTTAACAAATGCAACATTATTGGAAGCTTCCAGGTAATGGTTTTGTGTATTCTTGTGCTGTTCTTAATTTTGCCTACATCATCTTGCTGAAAGACTGCTTGAATCTTTGAGGCAGCTTCTAAGAAGCCAAATGACAGCTTTAGATTGTACTCTAGAAACAGGAAGCACCATTCTCACCAGTAGTAGGGACAAGTACTGATCCTGATCTCTGAAGAGAAGCTACAACCCACCAAAGTAAGATTTCAAGAAATTTTGAAGTGGAAATGTTCTGGAAAAGAATCTTGAGTTAGCTCTTAACAGAATAGTTGAGGTTGGAAGAGAGCCCTGTTACCCAGTCCTAGTTCCCCTACAAGTTGAGCTAGAGCAGATTGACCAGGAGCATGTCCAGATGACTTTTTTTTTTTTTCTGTTTTTAAGTATCTCCAAGGATGGAGACTTACTCTCTCAGGCTAACCTCTTCCAGTGCTCAGACACCCATACTTAGTGTTTTATTGTGTTCAGGTGAACTTTTTTGAGCATTTCATTAAACTTTTAACTAGAGCTATTTTCAGGGCAGTCTTTACTTGTGTGTTTGAATTTGCTGTGTTGTCTGTGCTGCATAATATCAAAATCAGGCTTCATGTAGTCTGTAGAACAGACGCCTTCACTCCTGCTTATTATCTATAGCTCTTGTTACTTTGGCTTTTCCCTACTCCTTGCAGATTCAAGAAACACTATTAGAGATCAATTTATTCATCTCTAAAGGTCCCTAAAGGTATTTGTGTTGCAAGTGGGGGGTGTTTCCCAGGGAATATATAGAAAGCACAGCTGTATCAGGAGGTCGTTTTAGATTGTCAGTGAGTGTAAAAGTCAGGGCTGTAATGTTCCGTAAAATGTGATTAGACTGGCTCTTTTGGAGAAATTTTATGAATGCCTCAAAATGGCAGCATGTTCTAATGCAAGTTAAAATATTTCAATTTAAACAAAACTTTCTTAAAACAGGACAAAAAGTCTGTTGAAAGCACTTGCCTGTGTTTTGCACGGCTGGTGGACAACTTCCAGCATGAAGAGGTAAGAGTGTGGATGGGGGTGCATTTCTGCTTTCTTCTCTACCCCACCCTGTTTCTCCTGAGGGCTCACCTTTCAAGGACTAACGTTTCCCATTTTGTTGTTCCCTTCTCGAAGAACTTGCTGCAGCAGGTTGCTTCCAAGGACTTGTTAACAAATATCCAGCAGCTCTTGGTTGTGACACCTCCTATCCTGAGCTCAGGAATGTTCATCATGGTGGTGCGCATGTTCTCCCTGATGTGCTCCAACTGCCCCACACTTGCAGTCCAGCTTATGAAAAGTCAAGAGTTCTTACTCTTCTGTACTCTTCTGTGTTCTAGAGGACCTGTTCATGTTAATGCCTACAGTCAGTATGGACTTCTATGCACTTGATTATATAAATATTCTGTTCTTTGACTTTTTCTCTCTTACTGTGTTTCCCCTGGGATAAAAAGTTGAGTTAAACTTGTTGAAAGCTTTTATCCAGAGGGGTTTTTATACTTTTTTTCTAGTTCTAGTTGTTGTCATTGCAGTGCTCACTTAATTTTGAGTCTGTATTGGCTGCACAAGCTATTCTTATTCCAACACAAGCTGAATAATTCTTTTCTTAGTTGTTACCATGTGGAGGAACTATGTGCTTTAAGTACTTGTAGGGGAAAACATTAACAAAAGTAACTGCTGTAGAGCTGTCTTAGTTGTCACTTGTTTTCTATGTTCCATCTCACAAATTTTGACTGACCCCTTCAACTGCCCTGTCTCTTTCCCTGTTTTCTTCTGTGTCTTGTATATTGAGTGGTATTTCTCCCCTAGGTGTCCCTTAAAGGAAAAAAAACCCAACAAAGCCATAAACCCCAGACCTGAGAGCAAACACATTTCTTAGTGTTCAAAGAAACACTTCTGTCCTGTAGTCCACTCTGTGTTTGCTTTGGGCAGTAACTATCTCTTCTGTGTTGTGTACAACAGAAAATGGAATCCATATCTGATACAGGCAGTCTCACGAATAATAATTTTTATAGATATTGCAGAAACGCTTCACTTCCTCCTTTGTGGAGCCTCAAATGGGAGTTGTCAAGAACAAATTGACCTTGTTCCACGAAGTCCTCAAGAACTTTATGAACTTACTTCTCTTATCTGGTAAGTCTTGCAGTCCTAGGTTTTGGGTGTGGTTGGTATATTAAAATCCTTAACTTCACTAAAATAAGGCAAACAGTTTTCAGTTTAGATGGACTTGATTGTATACTTCTAGTAAAATACTGTTTTGATGTTCTTTACAGTGAACTGATGCCTTGCCTGCCAAAAGAGGGAATCTTTGCTGTTGATACTATGCTAAAGAAAGGAAATGCACAAAATACAGATGGTGCAATATGGCAGTGGCGAGATGACAGGGGTCTCTGGCATCCCTATAACAGGATTGATAGTCGAATAATAGAGGTAGTAATTCCACACATTTGTGTGGTGATGCTTTTCAAATCTGCGTGCGGTTCTGTAGGGAATTGAGTTCTTTCTCTGTCTTTAAAAATGCCACTCTTGATCTTTCTAAGTAAGAAGCACAAGTTTCCTCAAACATCCTGCTGTAATACTGCACTCTTTTGGTGTTCAGCCATACCAAATCACTTATTTGCTCTTTTTATTGAATTTCTGTCACTGTTTTTCCTACTGTGTTACCCCTCTC
Organism: Peucedramus taeniatus; assembly: GCA_013400575.1. NCBI lineage: Eukaryota > Metazoa > Chordata > Aves > Passeriformes > Fringillidae > Peucedramus > Peucedramus taeniatus. The sequence continues at coordinate 98,238 of WBNO01028808.1, read as the reverse complement.
CTCACCTTTCATATAGTTTTCTGTTTGTTAGGGATTTCTTAACTTGAAATTCTTCCTTGATTTTAGGCAGCTCATCAGGTTGGTGAGGATGAGATAAGCCTGTCTACGCTTGGGCGTGTCTATACTATTGATTTTAATTCTATGCAGCAAATAAATGAGGATACTGGAACAGCTCGTGCCATTCAGCGAAAACCAAACCCTTTAGCCAGTACAAACACTAGTAAGTACAGCTCAGGAAACACCTGGGCTCTCTAGATGTGGCTAATATGTGCTGGGTTGTGCAGCCATTTACTTCTTAACTAATATGTTTCTTATGGCTTCTGTGGAACATCAAATTATTCTGATGTACATGAATGAAGAAAATTTCATAGCAAAACTCGTAGCGTTGACATATGCTTTTTAATGCGTAAACTCCTCCTGGGACCTGAAAATGTATCTAATTGGGAGGGAGCTGGGGGTGTTCCTGGCTTGGGATTTCTGTAACAGTTCTATTCATACAGCTCTGAAACATACAGTTCTGAAACAAAGTTCTGGAGCAGCTCTATTCATACAGCTCTTTTATTAATGCAAACTCTGTTGAGGGCTTCTTACTGTTATACAGAAATAAGTAAGAAAACTGAAGAAAAAAAGATTAAACTCCTTGAAAGAGGAGGTGTTATACCTTCTTTCTCACCTTGTCTTCTGGTTTTTAAATTTTATCTTTTCAATTTGAAAGCTGAATTGAATCAGTTTTAACAAAAGAAAGTAATCATCAGAGCAGAGATGCAAAGGTCTGTCCAGTGATTCATTGCGCACTTTTTCACAGGCGGACATTCGGAATTGAAGAAGGATGATGCTCGAGCACAATTAATGAAAGAGGACCCAGAACTGGCAAAATCCTTTATCAAAACACTGTTTGGTGTTCTTTATGAAGTATATAGTTCTTCAGCTGGACCTGCTGTTAGACACAAGTGCCTTAGAGCAATTCTTAGGATAATTTATTTTGCTGATGCTGAACTTCTGAAGGACGTGCTGAAAAACCATGCTGTTTCAAGGTGGGTTCTTGAACTGCTGCAAATGAAATTAATTTTGAGCTTACAGCTCAAACTTGTGATTACTTCTTTTGAATAATCTTTTTCAGGGGAAAATGGTACTTTAAAAGTCTTACTTATTTTCCAAAAGCTGAGGCTGCCAGCTCTGCAGGAATGTTTTAGTTGCCAACGCTAGACATTTTTACTAGAAACTTAGGTGGCCTCTGGCTGTGTGTACTAGGAGTGTCAAATATTACCCTTTATTGGTTTTTTGATTTCTAAAACTTGCCTATGAAATTCTGAGGGCAAGATAACTTTTGAGGTAATGTAATGTGAACAATAACAGACAGTAATAGCATTCAACTGGTAAGTTTTATTCATGAAACCTCTCCTACATGTTACACAAAGTTGGGGATCTGAGGATGCAACTGGAAAATAAACCAAATAGTTTTTCAGAGACAGTACTGAGTTCCAGACCACCGTGTATATAAAAGACTCTCCTTTATGCCATGTTAAAACTTGGTCAAAGTGATATAGATAGGAAGAGAGCTGTTTCAGTCCTTTTATTTTTAAAGCACTATGAAATTTGTTTGCTTTCAGTCTCCAGTGCTGCGTATGCAAGATTAACTGACTTGATTTAAAGAAAATCCCAGTCAAAAAACCACAAAGCTAATTCTAATAAATTATCTGTTTTAGTCATATTGCCTCCATGCTGTCGAGTCAAGACCTTAAGATAGTAGTTGGAGCCCTGCAGATGGCAGAGATTTTAATGCAAAAGTTACCTGACATTTTTAGTGTTTACTTCAGAAGAGAAGGTAAATCGTGGTTTCTTTTTCTCCTCACCTCTTTATGTAGTATTTTAAAAATGTGTATCCACTTTTCCTGAGCTGTAAAAATTGAATATTGTTCTTGAATAATAAAGGCAGATCTGTGCAAGCTGTTCTCGTACTACTAGGGAGGATTTGGCCCAGACTCTGCAGGAAACAAGCTTGGGTTTTCAGAATCTGAAGCAAGTTTGAACAGGCTTACTAGATACTAGTGTACTCAGGCTGAAGATGGCTCACTGAAATTACATGGGAAGTCTTAGTGGAGAAAACTGATGAATCTTTGGCAGGAAATCTTTGTACTAATCTTTGCGCTTGGGGTTTCTTTAGCTACTGTTCATACTGCTCTAATTTTTTATTTTTACACTATGTAGGTTAACTTTTTGAAGACAAGATGAAACTGCTTTTAAAGCTTAGTATTGATGGGTGGGGTGAGCAAATACTGCCAAGTCAAAGCAGAGGTTCAAGTAACACTCAGTTCCACATTTTCAAACACCCTTGTTCCTACCACCACATCTCTACCACCCCCTTCTCTCCCCCTACCCCAGACCAACCCACCAAACAAAGATCTCTTCTTTCTCAAAGGGGTGATGCACCAAGTGAAAAACCTGGCAGAGTCTGAGGCTTTGCTAACAAGCCCCCCAAAAGTATGCACTAATGGATCAGGAACGCTGGGAACCACTACGACCATAAGTACTGGGACAGCCACTGCTGCCAGCAACGCAGCTGCAGATTTGGGCTCTCCCAGCCTACAGCACAGCCGGGAGGATTCCTTGGATCTGAGCCCACAGGGGTAAGTGCACTTCCTGAGGAGTAATCTGTGTTCTGGCTTTGATGCTTTTTTTGTGGGGTTTTGGGTTTTTCTTACCTTTTTTTTAAGAAAAATGTCTAGGGTGACATGGGCTGCCCACATTATCATCTGCATTTTGCTGTGGTATTTTCCTCTAAAGAACTAAATTGGAGTGGTGTTGAGTTTTTCAATGGGTAGTTTTGATTCATTTTATATTAAATGTTTAAAAGAGGAAGAAAGCAGTGACCTGATAGTTAGGTCATAATTATATGAAATAATTTTCTGTTTTGGGAGAATGTCAAGAGCAACAGCTTGTAGTCTCATCCTGCTGTTGAGGACAGTGATTGTTTCAGAGCTATGGGGCATGGTTCATTTCTGCTGGAGAAAAAATAAATTATCCTTAGGTTTTGTTGGAAGGCAATAATTTTGAACACTTGTAGAATTAAAATACAGTGTAGGAATAAATTGCTAGTTTGCTCTTATTTTAAAGGTCAAATATTTGTCACTTTAAACAAGAATTGAAATATGTGAACTTGTGAAGTGTGGTGATTGATGAGTAGAAATGCCACAAATTGTTGAAGTGTTTTCTGTGCTTTTGTAGGGGAGGCATGTCAAATATCCTATGTTGGTTGGTGTTTATTCAGTAGAGATTTTTGGAATTGTTTTTCATTCTAAGTGTATTCAAATAAATGGACAAACAAATAGTTACACAAAGCATGAAAATCTTGAGAAACCTCTGTTTAGTGTCACTTCTGGCTGTATTTAGCTGCTCATAATAGAAAGATGGCAGCCAGAAAAACCCTTTCTTTCTGGATGGAGTTAGGGAATCTCCTTGTTACGGAATGGAACCTGTTCTTTAATTCTCAAGGAAGTAGTTGGCAGGGGCATCTTAAACTGAGGGAGGGGGTATGTGCATGAGTATATATTTGTGGGTGGAAATAACTTTATTTTTAAATTCGGACAGACGACTGAGTGATGTTCTCAAGAGAAAAAGACTGCCAAAACGAGGGCCAAGGAGACCAAAATACTCCCCTCCAAGAGATGATGACAAAGTAGACAATCAAGGTAAATAATTCTGAAAGTATGATACTTTTATCTCCTTTTAAAATAAGCTTATAAACTGCAGAAAGAGCTAGATGTGATAAACCTCTTGATTCTCTTAAATTTTGTCTTTACTTCCTCCAGCTAAAAGCCCTACAACTACGCAGTCTCCTAAATCATCTTTCTTGGCAAGTTTAAATCCTAAAACATGGGGAAGATTAAGCACACAGTCCAACAGTAATAATATTGAACCAGCACGAACAGCAGGAGTAAGTGGTCTTGCAAGGGCTGCTTCCAAGGATACCATTTCCAATAACAGGTACACACACAAAAACAATCACAGTACTTGTAACATGATGTTGACTATGATCAGGTGATTAAGTAGCAGCTACAAAGAAGTTGGAGCTTAACCACAGTTAAAATTCTGGGAAAAGCTTCAAGAAATTAAGGTAGAGAAAATAACATCTGAATAGTTGCATGATGGGGAGAAATTGGAGAACTGAGAAAAACAATGCAAGAAGTGATCTGTAGAGAAAAGTACTTGTCTGTGTTAGGAGTAAAAGCAAAGGGTTTTCAGTGACTGCTGTTTAACATGGAGAAAATTATACTCAGGCTGTATTTACTTGTAATGTTGTATGCAAATGCTAAGTTTGGCTAAATGCCTTTTGTGTGCTTCTTTACAGAGAAAAAATTAAGGGCTGGATTAAGGAGCAAGCCCATAAATTTGTAGAACATTACTTTAGTTCTGAAAACATGGATGGAAGCAATCCTGCACTAAATGTATTACAGAGACTTTGCACTGCAACTGAACAACTCAACCTCCAGGTTAGAGGTGGCAAACTTACTTAGAGTGGGGGGCAGTCATTTCTTATGAGTCATAATAACTTGGAGTAATTTTTCAGAATGAGTGTGAATGCTCTGACACACACCACTTATGATAAAAGGCCAGTCCTAGCAATGTGTCATTTGCATAGCATTTTATTTCAAATTCAAAAGCTCTACAGTTAAGGGATTGACTTTATTCTTAAAGAACAATACTGTTTGTAGTAAGAACTTTGAGATTGGGGGGGAGAAGAAGAGAGAACAGCATTTTGTTAAAATGATAAAAGAAATACAGATTGGGGTAAATGTGGTAGCATGTCAATAACTTCAGCCTTGCTTTTCAGGCAGTTGTGGTCCTTGATAGGTGATCCACATGTGTAACTTCTAAACCAGCACAAGAGCTGAGCTGTGTTCTGTGCTTTGATCTGAGCAATTGTTAAAATATGAAACTTTCCCACCTCCTCTCTCCCACACAGATGTCACATAAAACATACACCAATCTGAGTTGTTAGGGTTTTTTTTTTTTCCAAACAGAAAGCACCCCTGCTTGGAGCTTATCTTTACCTTGCATAAGAAAGAAATGGGACCTTGTATTTCTCTCAAAATGGAGAAAATGTAGATGTTGCCTGTAGTGTTTCCCCTTGAACAGAGACATGCTTATCCTCAGATTATTTGCCCTGCCTTGCTGCTTGTATTGAGTTACTATACATTCCAGACTTCCTTTTTTCCCACCCACCCTTTGGAGCTGTTCCATTCAGTGGAAAGTAAGCTAGCATTTCTTAAGCCTGTAATACCTGGGTAAAACACTCTTTGTATTTTTCAGGTGGATGGTGGAACAGAGTGCCTTGTAGAAATCCGTAGCATTGTCTCGGAATCTGACGTCTCCTCATTTGAAATCCAGCATAGTGGGTTTGTTAAACAACTGCTGCTCTATTTGACATCTAAAAGTGAAAAAGATGCTGTTAGCAGGGATATCAGATTGAAAAGATTTCTTCATGTATTTTTTTCTTCTCCAGTAAGTTTTCTTGTTTATTTTTCTGGCATTCTTAGTTGTCTTTCTCTCAAACTTCCTTTCTCAAAAAACCATCTGAGAGGTTCTGTGTTGACCTTATCTTAAAGGTGGAATACAGAAAGAATGTTTTGTTTATGTCTAAGTTCTGTAACACTGCAACTTTCATGTGGTTCAATGTCTTTATAGGTCATGAACTTTTTTGAACAACCTGTAATTACAGAAAGTTCCACACAGCAGTGGAAAAAATGCCAAAATGGCCAATTGTCTGAGTCTTGAAAAACTTAAAAGCTGTGTCTGTCTTTAAGAAGCTGATATGGAAAGACTTTGGATAGTAGTATTATCACTTAAGAGTAAATACTGCAAGAAACTAGTGTACTGTTTTTAAAGGAAGAAATTCAAAGTGGAGGAGAGGAAAGCAGATAACTAAAACTTCCAAAAAGCTTGTTGTTCATGGTTAAGGGTGAATGCTTAAAATCTGCTGGGCTATTCAGTTGAAACCAGGAGAGAAAGGTGCATTCTTTGAAACAGGTCGTTCATAAACTTGTGTCATTTACTCATCCTGATACTGCTGCTGCTTTCAGTGAGAGCAGGGATTCTTAATTTACGGTATAAACTGTTTAGGATGCTTTAATTCAAGCAGGTAACTAAAGACTGGACTGTATTTCAGCTTCCTGGAGAAGAGCCCCTTGGAAGATTAGAGCCATTAGAAAATGCACCTTTGTTGGCATTAGTCCATAAAATGAACAACTGCCTCAGTCAGATGGAACAGTTTCCTGTTAAAGTGCATGACTTCCCTAGTGGAAATGGAACAGGGAGCAGGTAAGGATTAATGCTCAGGTAACAGTTTTGTTGGAAGCTTTTGTTTTCTAAAACTTTTTTCAAACAACACTAAAAGGACAAGTACAAGTAGAAGTACAAATACAAGAGGAGGTAATGGAACCTTCTGACCCTGTTAAAGACAAAAGCAGTGACACAGTTTTTTTAGTCAGTGGAAAATGGAATATTGTACTAAATGTTTGCTTACCATCTTGAAACTTGTCTCACTTAAATTAGAGGTGATAGATAAACTTTAAATGCAATCTCTAAATTTACCCTTTAAAAATCCAAATGTCTTCCTTGTCCCCATGTAACAAACACTGGAAAGAAACAATCTATTGCTTGGACACTGATGTTTTCTAGCAGAGTAATTAAATTGCAGAGGGTGTATTACAGCGCTCAACTTTGTTATTCATATAAGTTCTGTTCTCTAGGATGATAGTGGATTAAGCGATAAGTCTTGGCTGTCAGTAGAGTTTAAAATAGCTGTAGGCCTACCCTGAGTCTTAAGATACAGAATAAATTTGGAATCCAGCTTGGTAGTTGTGTTGTAAGTAACAAATCTGGGTGAATAAAGACCTGTTTCTACAATTTCTTTTCTTATCGTTCAGTGAATCAACACTAGTTTTTATTTATTATATAAAAGTGAATTTGTTTCAGTACAGTTGCTCATTTAAAAGTATTTTAAATGAGCAACTGTACTGAAAGTATTTTTTTGAAGTATTTTTTTAAATATTTTTTGAAAGTATTTTTGAAAGTATTTTTTTAGTGCTGGCTAACAGCTCAGCATGAGAGGAGGAGCATTGAAAATGAATTTTTGAAAACTCTTCTTTGAAGTTAAAAATGCCAAAGGTCTTCTATGTCTCAGGTAGTAAGGTAGTGTGGAGAGGTTTTTTTTAATTAATGGTGACACAACATCCATTTAATTTGATGTATTGGAGCCTCACACTATAGCATTAGTCTAACTAACATAAAAATTCAGTACTTGTTTTTTGTGAAACTTAAAATCAGTGGGAATTAATGCAGTACACAGATTTCTTATTAGAAGAAATCAGTGTCTCTGTACTGGCTTTTGCAAATAGTATGTGCTCTGTAATCTCAGAATGCTTCCTTATGTATATTATTTTTGTAAAAAGTGGGATAACTACTGAAATTAAAAAGCTGCTAATCATAGAAACAAAATCCTGCAGTTCTTTTTGATAGAAAATGAAACACGGGAAGCCATAGTGCTGTAGCATTGTTTGACTGCAAGTTTTACTGTGGATTATGTCAGTGAGGATTTTGAAGCATTAAGTTTTGGTAGTCTTTTACTAGCACCTGGAAATAGAAGCAGCCCAAGATAAGAGGCTTGTTGTATAAAACCAGCTAGCTTGAGTATTGATAGTTTGGTGAGAGGGAATGTATATATAAACTATTCTTGGCAAGAAAAAAAACAGAGGAACTTTCAGGTTTTCTTTTTAGGTCCTTATTGACAAAAATCCGTTTAAATGAATACTTGCATTTTCCATGCCCATTTCTGATCGTTGTTGCACTGCACATAAGCACAGTTGTAAATCTCCTGTGCCATCAGCTGACCACTGAACTACTTCAGATTTCAAAGATGGTCAGTATAGGCCATATTGTAATCAGACCTCAGGCTGGGCTTTCTCTCAATTCATGTAGCTTCCAGATTTTGTTCACCTTGGATTCTGGTGTTCTTGTAGAAGAAAACTTTTTATCCAAACTGCATTAGCTTAGTTTTCGAGAAATAGTCTGACAAATAATACTCTGAACAAGTAAAATTGTAAATGCATGTATAGGCCTATTTTACTGCCTTTTTAATGCAATTATGGTTATTAGATTCTTTGTGTAGCAACTTTTTTCACAAATTATTTTGAGTTTTTCTCTTAACAGAGGATCCCAAGCTTTAAAATTCTTCAATACACATCAGTTAAAATGCCAACTGCAAAGACATCCAGACTGTGCTAATGTGAAACAGTGGAAAGGTGGACCTGTGAAGATTGATCCTCTGGCTTTGGTACAAGCCATTGAAAGATACCTTGTAGTTAGAGGTATTTATTTATTACACAGTCACTTGCATTTTCCTTTTGGGGATAGTTCCTACTGCCAGCATAGAGTCTGTAAAAACTTGTGAGGATTATGCTGAAGACAAACAGAAGGTACCTATGAAGATACCTTGCTCACAAGGGAGGAGATAAAAGCTGTAGACTTCCTTTTCTGGGACATACTTTCCTGTGGTAAACAGTTCAGTCAAAATACTAACAGAAGTATTACTGCTTTACTGTCACACTGGCTGTAGCTTGGCAGTTTTGATGCCAGGTGTTGATACTGAAATTTGTTCTAGCAGTTCTGAATCTTACTGTTTTTAACTGATACATTTTGGAACTGTTTAAAAAGTTTTAGGAGTTACAACAGTCAGAGTATCAAAGCATTGTTACCTTTTCATGAAAAAAAAAGCAAATGAGCATGTCTTCTCTCTGGCCTCAGGCTATGGAAGAGTTAGAGAAGATGATGAAGATAGTGATGATGATGGGTCAGATGAAGAAATAGATGAATCTTTGGTAAGCTTTTGCTGTGGGAGTATGGGGAGGGTGCAGTGTGGGGAGGGCCTGAAAGAAAATCTATGCAACAAGTTTCCTAACTTGTATGGTGGTTGTTTTTTCTTTTTTTTTTTTTGTTCAGGCTGCTCAATTCTTAAATTCAGGGAATGTGAGACATAGATTGCAGTTTTACATTGGTGATCACTTGCTGCCATACAATATGACTGTGTACCAAGCAGTCAGGCAGTACAGTTTACAAGCTGAGGAAGAGAGGGAGTCTACAGATGATGAAAGCAACCCACTGGGGAGAGCTGGGATTTGGACAAAAACGCACACCATTTGGTAAGCTGCCTAGAGAAATCCAGGAATAACTTCTCCAGTTTATTAAATGTATATACATCAAGAAATTTGGAATACAACTGTCTTCTTATTTATCTCTTTGAAAAATGTGGAGTTTTGAATTTCCTGATGTGCTTGAGATACTTAAAACTTACTAAGAATTCATTGCTAGCTCCTGAGTAAAACTGGTGAAAAAGAAATGGGGAATTGTAAATGACACCTGCTAGATGGGGAGGAACCATTCTTAGTGTTAGGTAACTGACCACAAACAGTAGAAAATGTGCAGTATACAACTAATGGTTGACTTCATACTAATTTTCCCAGTTGATTGCTGTGAAAATGAATGTATTCTGTGGCCATACTTTGCAGGAAACATTGATGCTTGACTATGCTGAACATCCTACTGTTCAGCAGTCTCTTTCTTTTTAACATTTAAATGTTCTAAAGAAAAAAGCAAACAAATAAAAACCCATAAAACAACTACCAAAAATGCCAAAACCTAACCGAATTCTAACCTCAGTCACTTTGGGGTTTTTATACATTCACTATGTCTCTTTCCGGTTCATGGAGCCAAAGGATCCCTGTTTTTTCTCCCCTGTGAAATACTTTTTTCAGAGGCTGGATCATATCCCAGTGCAGTGTTCCTGTCTTTCTGCTTATAACTGTCGTTCAAATAAAGTTCTGGAAATCTGAGAACTAACACCTTTAAAAGTGCTTCTGTTTCCCTGTAAGTTAGCATTTCAAAACATATTTTTAACTTTTGTTTACTTTTTAGGTACAAACCTGTGCGAGAGGATGAAGATGGTAATAAGGACTGTGTTGGGGGTAAAAGAGGAAGAGCACAAACTGCTCCCACAAAAACCTCCCCTAGAAATTCTAAAAAACATGATGAATTGTGGCATGGTGAGTGTGGTGCCTTGCTATGTGTTAGATTTCCTCTCAGTCCTTTCAGAACTTTCACAATGTTCACTGCCACTATAGTGTTTCTTTTAAAGCAGACATAGCATAAAAATAGTAAGCATATATTTTTAGTTGTATATTAAAACGAAAAGTAAGATATTTACTGAGTTGTTTAACTGAACTGTTGTGGTTAAGTGAATGCCATGACTAATACTGCCCAGACTAATAATTAAATCTTGGGAAAACTTCTAATTGAGTTGTTTTGCTAAGATGTTGTTTTTTTCCTGCTAGATGGTGTATGCCCTTCGGTGTTAAATCCTCTGGAAATTTACCTCATATCTACTCCACCTGAAAATATAACATTTGAAGACCCCTCATTAGATGTTATTCTTCTTTTGAGAGTTTTACATGCTATCAGTCGATACTGGTATTACTTGTATGATGTGAGTAGAGCACTTTTTAAATCACTTTGATACTTGGTTTAGGACAGAACTATCTATAACATTTTAAATAACCTTTCCCCCTCTCCACTGCCCCTCAAGAAGACAGAATAATGCAAATACTGCCATCTTCCCCTACATGTTTGTCTAACTTTTGGAAAGATGAAGGTTGTAAATTCTTAGTCGGTCATATTTTCTTTATACTGTGTTGAACACAATATCCATGCTTTGTCCTTAAGTTCAAAGATGAACATTATTCCTGAAAAGGAAATGAGGAGTAAACATCTACTCAGTCCTTCTTTTGTGTCTGAGACTCTGGATGAACAAATGGCAGTGGAAGTTTTCTTTACTTTCCATGACAAGCAAATTAGAAGCATTAAAAATCTTTTTAACAGAGACTTGCTATTTTTTTCAGGATTTCTGTAACCATAAATGCATTGTTTTTGTTTTACACAGAATGCAGTCTGCAAGGAGATAATTCCAACCTCAGAGTTTATCAACAGTAAACTGACAGCAAAAGCAAACAGGCAGCTTCAGGATCCTTTGGTAATTATGACAGGAAACATCCCGACTTGGCTGACAGAACTTGGAAAAACATGGTATGAGTGATTTACTGTGTAGTGTCTCTAAGTCCAGTTAAGTAGCTCTAGGCAGGTACTCCTGTCTTTCTGCTGCCAAATATGGGAGCTTGAGCTTAAATCTTTGATCTGTTTTGTTTATTAATTGTAGAACAGTAATGAACAAGGAATTTTTTTTTTCTGATGTAATCTTTGCACAGCCAAGACGTTCAAGTTTTTTGAGTTACTTTTCAAGAGGAGTCAAAAGTTTCTGGAATTTTTTGTCTCCTTCATGTATTGCATTTCTCAAAACTCTTGGTCCTAAGCATTGTAACTAAAACTAAAGCTTGCTCTGGAGGGCTTCCTTTGGAGGCTGCTTTCACCACAGAGTGTAATAAAACCTAATTTTAGACATACTACATTTCTGTTGTGTTTTAAACCAAATGCTAGTCAGAGATGCTGCTTGGAATACAGCTGACTAATCTAATGCTCTTCACAGCCCATTTTTCTTTCCATTTGATACCCGCCAAATGCTGTTTTATGTAACGGCCTTTGATCGCGATCGAGCCATGCAAAGGCTACTGGATACTAATCCAGAAATCAATCAGTCGGATTCTCAGGATAGCAGAGTGGCACCGCGGCTGGACAGGAAAAAAGTAAGTACATCTTGTTTAAAATGGAATGAAAGATTGATTTATTTTTATATTGTCTTTAAGAATATTGCTGTGAGCAAGGCTTATTTGTAGAACTTGATGTTTTGGTGGTATGGAAAAGGGCAGGTGGGTTTTGTTCCTGCAGTCCCCCAGCAGAAGGCAGAGTGTCTTCTCTGTGCCGGCCACATGAGGGCAGGAGGGACACCCTCACATAATTCCTGAAAGTAAACTCCAACAGTGAACACAGAGTTTGACAGCATTAGTGATATTTCCACATACTGGCTTGTAGACCTCTGTTTTGCTTGATTCTCAAAAGAATTCAAGTAATGGCATTTAGACCCTTAATAAACAAAAATACTGTCCTTGTATTTGGAGAAGGAAAATCGCCTGTCACAAGATAATAAAAGTAAGCTGTGACTGTGTTAAATTTGAGGGAGTCTTGGATGTCTGTCTTCAATCTGGAGATACATTATCTTAAAATAATATCTGCTATATATGCAATATTATCTTGAATACCTGTGAGGAAAAGCAGCAGGAGACATGAGAATCAAGCTCAAAAATATTATAGCTGCCCACATGTAGGAATCACGGTGCTGTTGGGGTTTTTGTTTGGTTTCAGCATTTTTACTCTATTTTCTTTTCTACATGTTAGTTTGAGGTATATAATGTAACATGATGATACTTTGCTATATCCATAATCCTATTGCCATATTCTTAGCAAGAATAGTACCTATTAGTTTCACTGATGTAAATGTACGGTATTGTTTTTTCATTTTATATTGAACACATTCATTCTAAACAGTTTTCATATAGAAGCAAGAATTATTATATCCAAGCATAAGCTTAAAAATAGTTGAATCAAACTGTGTAACTATTGGTGTGGGGTAGAAAAACGTGCATAACTGATTTTTACATTATTGCCTTGGGAGCTGGAACTTAAAGCCATAATTTCACTACATAAAACTTCTCTAATGTGTAGCGCACTGTGAACAGAGATGAGCTGTTGAAACAGGCAGAATCTGTGATGCAGGATCTAGGCAGTTCAAGAGCCATGTTGGAAATCCAGTATGAGAATGAAGTAAGTAATACCACTGCAGTCTAATTTAACCCCTTTTTACTGAAGATTAATACAAAATGGGTACAGCTTTCCTGAAATGGCTTGGTCAGACTCTTTGTCTTTCACATTGCTGGTGCTAAAGAATTTTATCCTTTAATTATCCCTAATCTGCTTGGTTGTGATTTTAGTTGCTAGGAGAAGCTCTTTCTGATCTAAATTTCATAATCAATTGTAGTCAGCAGAGCTCATTTTTTTCTAACTCTTAAGCAAACAGCTGTGTGTTTCCTCTATAATATGATCATTAGGTGGTTAATGCTTTTACTCCACTGTTACTTCCACTGGTATGTGGCGTTTCCAGGTTGCCTCTGTCATGTTGTGAATGTTCCTGTAATTAGGTTCCCTAGATGCTTTTTGCCATGCAGTCTTTTTTATAGCAAATAATGTATAATATTTCTCAGACTAAGTAAAGATTTTTATATTCAAACTGATCTAATGGACTTATCTGTCTCATTCCCCCTTCTCTCCTCTCACCCTCCATCCCCTGAAGGTTGGCACAGGCCTAGGCCCTACACTAGAGTTCTATGCACTTGTATCTCAGGAACTACAGAGAGCAGACTTAGGCCTTTGGAGGGGAGAAGAAGTGACTTTAGCCAATCCAAAAGGTAATTGCTCTACTACCTAATCTATAAATATTGATTAATATTGAATTGATTCTAAGTTGACTTGAGTTATGTAAAGAGCACCTCAGTTTGTGGTCAGATAACGTGCCTGATGATAGTTTGTGGATCTTTGTGGGTTTTATTGGGGTTTTTGTATGTGTTTGGTTTGTTTTGTGTTTTTTAATAAGAAGCTTAGGTTAAGCTTATCTGAACGCCACTTGCATCTTGAAAGAAACTAGCAGAGTAAATACTGAACTCTTTTCCTTCTTCCTCAACAGGAAGCCAGGAAGGTACCAAGTACATTCATAACCTTCAAGGCCTTTTTGCACTTCCTTTTGGTAGAACAGCCAAGCCAGCTCACATTGCAAAAGTTAAAATGAAGTTCCGCTTTCTGGGAAAACTAATGGCCAAGGCAATCATGGACTTCAGACTGGTGAGAATGAAATAGAAAATGTATTCTAAAGGGGTCACATAAAAATACTAGTTCTGACTGTTGAGGGATAAAAGCATTAAGAGTTAAATGGTATTACTTTCAGCTCCAGAAGTCAGGACAGTCTGAGGTGGGGCAGAGAGGAGGACAAGCATGCAGTTGAACTTCTGTGGGGGAAAAGGGTGTAATACATGTTGAAGATCTTTACAGTGGCTTTTGAGACCATAGAGTAGAAAGGAAAAGCCATTATCTGCTATGTGTTGCAATCTCTTTCCAGTCTTCTTTCAAGAATGTTTTGGACTCATTGTTATTCCAGTTGCTGATTGCTTTAATGTGTGTGCACTAGGCAGTCACTTGGGTTTTCTTGACTGTAAACTTCTGGAACAGAAACATTAGGACATGGTGTTTTGGTGTGTGTCAGAACCATGAGATAGTATTGTAGATCTGATCAAGAGATGAAGTACTGAAAGATATACTTTTGGAAGACAGTTCAATACTAAACAGTTCAGTGCTTTGGTTTCCAGGTGGACCTTCCTCTTGGACTTCCTTTTTATAAGTGGATGCTACGACAGGAAACTTCCTTGACATCGCATGACTTGTTCAGTATTGATCCAGTAGTAGCCAAATCAATATATCACCTTGAAGATATTGTAAGACAAAAGAAAAGACTTGAACAGGATAAAACTCAGGTGGGAAAATAACCCCAAGAATGGAAGAGTGCATCTTTACACGTTTGGATTTTATAAAATAGCAATAATTCAGAATGTATCACAGGGCTTGAAACTGATTGTAATAGGGATAATTACTTTTTTGTCACACAGAGCAGTTTTAATGTTTTTAGATCAGTGGCTAATAATTACAAAACAGTCTTTTTGTAAAGTCTATCATGATACATTCATTCTGGGATTATTCTGTGTGATTAAACACAGTCCAGAAATGTCTAAAACTGCCAGATGTTTGTGTAATCTCCCTTTGGTTCACTTTAAAAAGACTAACCAACTTAAATATCGGTGTAAAAAATCTATCCTTGCTTCTTGAACAGTGAAAAGTTTGGCTTTTTACTAGTTGGTTTAATCAAAGTTTCATATTTCATAGAAGTGCCTTTTATGTAGGATTTTTTTTTTCACTGAAGAGCTATATGCAGAACTGAGGTGAATTGTCATCATGCATGAGCATACAGGTTCTTTCAGACATACATTAATTTTTCAAGGATATCTACTCTTAGCTGAAAATACCACAGTTCCCTCTGGCACTGGTGCTAAAAGGTCTTTGGCACACATGCTTTTTCTAGCATTCAATGTTAATACATGGCAGGAAGTAATAACCTAATTTATACTCTTCACACATCTATCTGGTTTGTTACTAGTAAAAGTATTGCAAGTTTGTGGATCTTTGTTCCTCTTTACCTCATTGTCTCTCTCTCATTGCTTGTGGCTTTTAATTTCCCAAGAATTTGAAAAACCTGAAACCTGGTGGATGAAAGCTGAAAAATGTCAGTATGCATGCCAAATATGAATGCCATTAACTGTTCTAAGGAAAAAACAGCCTCTGAGCTGTAATGTATTTCACATTTCTTTTTCTTGCAGTAGTATTTTCTAGCTAGTTTGTCTTCTGGCATATTAAGTAATTCAAAAACTGCTAGAAAAAAGTGTACTCCTGTGATCTTTCCAGTTTATCCATTAAGCGTGTTTATCTGGTTTCTCTTGGTTTACTGTTATGTATGAAAACTCCAGAAGTAAAGCAAGGAGAGCTGCAGCAGTTTTAATGGTCATGCTCTTATGGAAATGTCTGATTAGTCAAAGCTGCTTTAGAAGTCATAACTTTTTGATAAGTTTATTTGAATTAATTGTTCTCATTGGTTTTCACTTCCAATTTTTTTAGACCAAAGAAAGTCTACAGTATGCATTGGAGGCTCTGACTATGAATGGCTGCTCAGTGGAAGATCTAGGGCTGGACTTCACACTTCCTGGGTTTCCCAATATAGAGCTGAAAAAAGGGGGAAAAGATACACCGGTCACTATCCACAATTTAGAGGAGTATCTCAGAGTATGTAAAAGCAAACCTATGACTAAAATTCTTTTTTCTTGCTCCCAGGTAGTTTGTTTCCATATATATTTCAGTTCAGTCTCATAAACTAGGCATGACAGTAATTTTCCTACTTATGACTTCTCTTCTGTACTAGTTTATTACTACAGTAAAACTGTTAGAATCTAATTGCACCTGACTTGAAAATCATGTCGTACAAAAAGTCTGGTATATATGTAATGAAGTCACCAGAAGTTTGGCTTTTTGGAGAAAAAGTATTTTAAGTGGATTCATTGTAAGTGGTTATGATAATGAGTTTTTTAGGAATAGTGATTTAGCAAATCATTTAGCAGTAGTGATCTAGCATCCCAGTGGCCTTTGAACTGCTGTAATAGTAGTGTAATTTTTTTTGGCTCAGTCTTATGAAAACATCAGCAGTTGAGTCAAAAACAAAGCATTAGTTTTTTGTCCAAAAAGCCAAAGCAAAACCAACAAAAACCCAAGGAAAACTGAACCAGTCAACCAAAGAACCCCAAACACCTGTGAAAAAAACCCAAATCCTAAAAAGAATAAGAAAAAGATAACAAAACATTGCCAGAATAAATTGACAGTACACCTGTGTATTGATTCATTCCTATGGCAAAATGGACATAGGAAAACACAAGGTTGATATTGCTGAACAAAGGTAGGAAGCTGTTTCTAAGGAAGTGATAAAGGGAACTGGTTAAAAACAGCCTGGAAAAGAGATGAGGAAAGACAGGAAGAATGCAATATTATCACATTCCATTACTAGATAATGCATTTCCTGGCAGGTTAAGGTACTGCCAGTTTCACTCTGAGGACTGTTAAATTTTGAAGGGCTGATAAGAATAAGCACACATATGATACTTTGGTAGAAACAATTCAATAGGGGTCATGTAAATTGTTGCCCATTAGTTGAGAAATTTTGCAAAGCTGTTCTGTAATCCTTACAAGTGAATATTGAGCAGTTTCTACTTACCTTATAGTTCCAAACTGTTACCTATCCACTTTTCATGTGTTTATTTGTTAAAAGTAAATTCTGCTAGTCAAGGATCACTTACAGAATTAAATATATTTGGATTTAAAACTCTTTGCAGACTTAACAGAGGAGCAATACAAACTTCCACAGTTCATTAGAAACAGAATTTGCAGTCTCCATTTACTGAGTAATGTTGCATTCTATCATTCCAGTCTGATCTCCATAGTTCGCAGTCTTTTTTAGGTGTTTCTTCCTTAAGTAACTTGTATCAGATATCTGATACACTGAGAAAGGCTTACAGATGGCTCACACGTCCTGTAGTTGTCCCGTTGCAGGCTTCTGTCTTTGTAAAGGAAAAGGAGATTACAACAGAAAACTTTCTCTCACCCTTCTAAAAACTTTTGGAACTATTTTCTTAAAGGAACTCTGTGCAGTTTTTCCTACCTTTCTTTATAGCTTTATAGACTTGATGTGGAAGAAATAGAAAAGATTTCAGAGGGAAAATTAGTGTGCTCTCCATCACAAGTATGATGAATTGCATTTTAGAAACAGTATATTTAATTGATCAGGTGGCCTGTATAGCACCCTGTGGGTCAGCTGCCCTGCTCTTGAACATGTCATTTTCATTAAAATCTTGTCTGAGGATTAACATGAGAAGTAGTTTATAAAGCTGGAATATCTTAATGTTGCTTTTCATGCCTCTCCTGCCATCATGTCACTCTTCCCTATACCTCCCTGTTTTCCCCCCAAGGACAGTTCCCACAGGAGCTGCCTTTATCAGAAAGTAGCATTGCTTGAATTACCAATATAGTGAAAGATTTTATTCTCTATCTTTGGTCTTTTTTTTTTCCTCTTCTCCCCTGTATTATAAAGAGGCTACCTTGCTTGTTCTAAACTTGTGAACAAAAAATTTCAGTAGTGTAGATTTTTGTCTAGCAATTGGATCATCTCTTTGAATCTGCAAGAATACAGTGCAGCTTAATTATGCCACATGCTCTTCATCATAAAAACTAATCACAATTGTAGGTAAGCAGCTCTGCTGTTCAAATAGCCATAGTCTTCTGTGTTGCAGAAGAGTTTTTTGTGCTGCTGGTGCTTGGTACCTTCCTGTTCAGTATGAAAACTGGTTTGTGAAGGTAGTGCAATGTATCTCACATGAAATTCAATGCCTGACTCTTGTATTGGAAAACTTATCAGCAGATCCTAATGAGCTTTTGTGTCTTGAGAGCTTTGTGGAAGCAGTAACTCCTCAGTTACTGGGGTAGAGTTAGATACTTGCTTCAGGACTCCAGCAGGATCTATGAACTTCTTAATCCTGATCAGATGCATCCATAGATGACTTTAATCAGCACCACAGGCCAGAGCTTTTATCACATTTTAAACTAGTAGTTCTGTGTTGACAGCACATCTTTTACAACCAGCCCTTGTTTCCTGCTGGGGTTGAGGATATCCAGGGCAAGTGTAATCAGCAGTAGCACTGAGTGACGAAAGAATCTGAACTTGGCCTGCAATCTGTGTAAAATACCTTAATTTAGTGGAGAAATACTGGCTGCAGGAGATTTATGTAAAAGAACTCTGGTCTCATTAGTGTCACATGCCCTTCTGCCCCCCACTGATTGTTGTTTCAATATGTGCTGTCCACTTTGGAAGTTACTTCACTGTTGAGGGGTTAACTACATATATAAAACCAAAGTAAAACAGAAAAATTATGCTCAAAAAGCCTAGATTAGTGTCTGTCTTTTCCATTATAATTCTTAACCATATTCCAGTAACTTGAAATGAAGTTACTGCATTTGTTCCTATGTATTCTTATAATATTAAGCTACTTAATATATCAAACAGGCTAGAATTGCTTTTTTAAACTTAATTTTAGAGTAGGGAGGGACCCATATATTTCCCTGGGGTAAATTAAGATAATATTGCTAAATGATGCCCTGTGGATTTCTGCTTCAGATGCTGCATTTTAAGAGGTGTAGAGAGAGAACACCTAGGTAAGGCTTTTAAAGATAACAAATGTTGATATTTACTTTTAATTATTCTGTTTAATAGGTTCAGCTTAACCAGCTATTCTGAGTTCTGATTGTTTTGTTAAAAACAAAGGTAAATAAGTTGTTTAAATTCTGCAAAAGTTCATGTTAAGGTAATGTAAGTTATGAATTAAGGCACAATGAGGCAGTGCTGTAGAGCAGCTCCATGAATCAATGTGCACCCTGTGGTAGCTCCAGTGAGCATATGGCTGGGCTGCTGGAGTTTGGCTTCTGCAGTTGTACTTCTTTGTACATTAGTGATCACTGCATGCTTCCTTTGTTCAAATTGCTTTTTTCATTTTTGTTGTTGGTTTTTTTTTTTCCTTTCCCTGCAGTTGGTTATATTCTGGGCACTGAATGAAGGTGTTGCCAGACAGTTTGACTCCTTCAGAGATGGATTTGAGTCGGTGTTCCCCCTTAGTCATCTTCAGTACTTCTATCCTGAGGAGGTTGGTCAAAGAGTTTTTTGCTGCTGCTTTTATAACCTTTATCTGCATGTATGGGCATTCTTAACCTGGGTGCAGGGCTTTTGTGACAATCTGATAATATTGCATTTCAGATGCAAGTTAATAAAACTGAGTGTCCCTGAAATTCCTCACTTAACTCTTATTAAAGATTTCTCTGTTCACTTATTTAATGCTTTTCTTAGTCACTTATTCTTAGTCACTTATTTAATGCTTTTATTATGAACAGCTCCATTTTCTTTAAATTCTGTGTATCCAGCTTTTCTGAGAAGTGCTTTAATTTATGTATCATACTTCATTTCTCTATGGAGTATGGGTACCCTAATTCCTTGTATTGCCGTACCTCTGAGTAGCTGTAGATGGTTGTGGATGCTACCTGGATTTTCTATTAGAACAATAAAACAAGTAGTCCCCTCTTTAAAAAAGCTTCAGACAGTAAGAAGAGATTCAGATGAAGGGGTAAAAAATAAGGATAGTTGGTCTTGCTTTATTTTCACCACCACCATATCAATTTCCTTGTAAAATTTTTAAGACTCTTACATGTGCTGAATTGAGTGACAGTTATGGTTCTCTGGACTAGTATAGAGAATGTTTTAGTCTTCTTCGAGGGAGCCTGTTTGAAGACTACTTTGAGGAGTTCTTTTACATTTATAAACTCAGACCTTTGACTTTGAGAACAAGCATTAAAGGACACTTTGGAACAATGTGTTAGCCAAGCCTCTGTGTGTGTGTGCGTGTTCCTGTTGTTTTGCAAGGCAAACAGGAACATTTACTCCTTGTTTAACTTTACAGTTGGAGCAGCTCTTGTGTGGCAGCAAGACAGACACTTGGGATGCAAAGACTTTAATGGAATGTTGCAGGCCTGATCACGGTTATACACATGACAGGTAAGCATGTTGGTCTTGTTAAACAAAAAGCAAAGCAGTAGAAAATACTTTCTTGAAATAATCTTCTTGTTATTCAAGCTAAAAGTATTATGACATTTATTTGAAAATGTTCATACTGTGCTGAATATGAATCTGATGCAATTATTTTAACTATAAACAAAATAATATTCTCTTGGTTCTTTTTCCTCCTCAGTCGAGCAGTGAAGTATCTCTTTGAAATTCTCAGTAGTTTTGATAGTGAGCAGCAAAGACTGTTTCTTCAGTTTGTGACAGGCAGCCCCAGACTGCCTGTAGGAGGTAGGTTTTCCTTATTGCATATTGCTGTGCATGAAATCACTGTTATTGATGTAATTCTGAATAAGATGTTTACTTCAGTATAGGAAGAAATTCCTTAATTTAGGTATTTGAGAGGTTCATATTAGTTTCACATTTCTAATTTCAAAAGTGGCTGGGCAGACGTCAGGTATAATTCTTATAACCTTTGTGATAATCTGATGACACTTCCTACAGTTGACTCTCCAGGTTTAAATTTTTGCCCGAAAATCTGTCAAAGGGCAAAAGAGAGTTCAAAATTTAAATAGAACTGAAAGCTCCTAATACTGTATTTTTTTGCTAAAGGTGCATTAAGTTATGGCAACAAAATGATGCATTGTAACCTGAAAACAATAGTCTCCTTTCTAGAAATTAGACAATACTTAGGATAGTATTAATCTTATTTAATTTTGAATTTCAGCATTTAGGTAAGTGACAGTGCCGTAAACAGAGAAATTTGCTGTCTTTGCTAGAGACTATTGTAGAATACACATTTTACTGTATTCTCAGCTGGGTGCTTTGCAAGTCAAAACAGAATTCATGCATCCAGTATTTACATTCTTTGGGATTTGGGGGAGAGACTTGATTATTCTTTTTTCTAAGTATATTTTGGGAGCTCTTTTATGGAGATGTGGTGCAGACACAACTGAGTGTTAGGGGTATAGAAATGATAGCTGGAGTAAGAATAATCAGGTACTAGAGTCATGGATGATTCCTGTTAAAAAATGTGCATGAAGCCAACAAACTTAAAAATATTGGTTGGAATAGAATTTTTACACATACAGAACACAATTAAAAGGAAATTAATGCAGTTTATTCCTTTATTTTAAATTAATCTTGTAAGAAAAATCTGCAGGCATGATTTTAGTTATTTTTAGCTTGTTGTGCAGCTTTATAAAGCCATATTCTGAGCTTCTAAAGGTGTCCGGGAAGTCAGTTGTGCTTGTCACTGGGCATGTCTGCAGTCAGCTGTGGATGTTCAGGAGGAGCAGCCTTATTCTGAGTGTCTTTTCTCATTACTAGGTTTTCGAAGTTTGAATCCTCCCTTGACGATTGTACGGAAGACATTTGAGTCCACAGAGAATCCCGATGATTTCTTACCCTCAGTAATGACTTGTGTGAACTATCTCAAATTGCCGGACTATTCAACTATTGAGATAATGCGTGAAAAACTCTTGATAGCTGCGAGAGAAGGGCAGCAGTCATTCCATCTTTCCTGATCACAATGAAAAATGCAATGTCTGCCTGTTACAGCAAAAGAGAAACTCATGATTCTTTTCTAAATATATCACCTGAGTCAAGGAAACGTGTTACGCCTTCTTGTTGTAGAAAAACGGCTTGCAGATTATAAGCAAAGACACTTGGTTGATATTCATTAAAAGCCCCTTTGGACTTAAAGTGATCAGGCCCTAAAAGTTGTTGTGACAAGGTTTCTTTAGCAAGTTCTTGTTTAAATTATCATTTATTTGATGAGTGAAGTTTTTAACTTGCTTTGCTGTGTGAAATTTAAAAAGGGATGTTTTTCCAGGCTGGAACAATAAATGTCGCTGTGCAGTTTAATACTGGGCTGTGTGTATCCATCTAGCTAAGTCTGAAGTTTTTCCTCCAAAGACAACTTTTGTACATAAGTACAGAAATTAAAATACACCATGTATTTGACAAATCTAGTTTAGTAGACTAGTTCTGTGTACCCTCACCTGCCTCTAATTTTACCCATCCTCATGTATTGTCTGATGTGCAGTTCACTTGGTTCTTTTTGTGTGCAACATTCAACAATTGTTATGTTTTGGTTAGCATGGGCATTTAACTGCTCCATGCCTCTTTCTCTGATTAAGATAATTTAAATTTTACTGAAATCAAATATATATTGTCAATATAATTCAGCCTTTGTAACTAGGTAGAACCTTTCTTATAGCATAGTTTTACTGTAGTGGTAGGATATAATGGCAACAGTCGTTACCAGAGTGCTCCAGAGCTGTTTACACAGTGATTCAGGCAGCAAAAGCCTCGTAAGGGAGGCAAGGAAGAATTATTTCTTTCATGTAGTTGAAGTCCTACAGCTTGGGCTGGCCAGTGTGTATTGTGGTAAGGCCCAGAGCATTTCGAATTGATGTAAAGTTTTTTAAAAGACAAATTAGTCGTTTCATTCCCTGTTTGAGTAAACAGTTTTCCTGTTCTTGATCTAAGTTCCTGGCTAATTTTGTAATTTTTTCTCCTTTTTTTTTCTTTTTTTTTTCTTTTTTCTTTCCCCCCAGTGCTAGCTTGGAACAAGCAGTTCAGCCTTTGTCTTTTGACACAGATAAAGCACCTGTAAGCAATGCTCTGTCCAACTGTTTTATGTGCTGATTTCTCAAATCTGCAATAATTTACTTCATCAGGTTAATGTTTTTACCTGAATATAAATAAAAAAGTTTGCTTCACCTTTTTGTTCATAGTTTTGTACTGTATGCCTAAAGCTCAATTGTGTAAATTACTGTAATGCAAGTAAATCATCCTAAATCTACTTGGCTAACAACCTGCAACTTGTGGATGATTTACTACTAAAACAAGACCTTTTAAGACCTCCAACTTTGAGGGAAATTTTTTCCTTTCTATGCGTTCAAAAAACGGGCAATTACAAATATTCCTGAGATGTACCTGCTACATAGGTAATCTTTATGAAAATGTGATAGTTAATTACTTTTATTCAACTTTGAGAAATCAAAATTCCTTTCAGTGCTTAGAAATTGTTAAATCCTGGCTAATCAGGCTAGTTATTTCCCCTAAACTAACAAGTTTTCTTTTATCCAGCTGAAGAACTCGTACTTCCAGAACATGTAACGGACATTCTTCTGGTGAACATTCACAGAATAACCTGTGCTTGCTCAGACCAGTGCCACTGAAATGTAATACAGACCTGTCATGAGCATGAGTAGAATGTGAAATCTTGCACAAAGAACCTGATAACTGAACAGTTTTTTATTACCGTATTAAACCCGACCGAAGGCGCTTCACCCTGTACATACAATAATGGTAGCGCGCAGTGCGGCATAGTTTGCATCCAACTTCAAGGCAGTGTTTAAACTATGGACTGGTGTTTAAATTGTTCTGATAACTTGATCAAACTGAGCACAAACAAGTGTTTATAGCGTGTGGATAGCAATTTGTTCATTTTTTAAGGTTCTATATTTTAAAAAACTGACTTGTGTAAAAAAAAAAAAAAGAAAAAAGCTAATATTTTGTATTAAAATATCATGTGTATTGATACTTTTTTTACCCATGTTGTCTCCCTCTAGAATCTGGCTTTCATTGACTTGGAAATTTTGAGGCGCTTTCAGATTTGATAGTGTAACTGTTTATGTAACTGTTTCAGTGGGAAAATAAGTTGGTGCCTGTTTAAAAAGGAAGGAAAAAACAAGTACTTGTGGTGATGTGTTCTGACTGTCATTTTGAGTGAAGACTAAGGTTTTAGTTTGCCTGAAAAGTGAATGAAACCCTTTTGGGTGACGCTTCTTTATTCCTACCAAGGGCAGCTTTTAGCATATTAGAAGAGCAGTCTGGCTCAAAAGGTAAAGATAGAAAATTAAAAGAATAAACTGAAAAGTCACATTTTGCATGACTGCAGTACTGTCCTATAAACAAATATATATATATATATATATATCGAAGAGTAGTTCAGAATGAGTGGAGGGGGTGGTGCTAGATCTTAAGGATTTCTTCTTTTCAGGAATGTTGGATTAAGGGAAAAGCTCACTAAAATCAATCCATGGGTATATGTAGTCATTGTAGTACTGCACTGCTTTGTATACCTTTATAAGGTATAATAAAAGGTGCAATCAGAAGTCTTCTATTTTAAAATGGATGCTTTTTTAGCATGGTAAGTTCAACTGTTTTTAGGTAACACCACCACTTACTGTTTTGGATGAGTTTCATGTCCTTCTGTGTTAACAAGAGCAGTGAAAAAATAATTAATGGATGAAAGGGCCATACAGGCACTGATAGCTCCTAATGAACTTGTGCAATATCTTGTTGTTGTTGTTGTTAGATGTTGGCTTGTTTCCAAAATCTCTTGTTTAGGGAACACTTTATCATCCCCTCTGACATGAACTAGTTGCAGTGCTTCTTCATGTTCTCTAGGAAGGTGCACAAGAATTAATTCCGATCATGTGTGAAGTCCCCCATGCTCACTGCCAAACTTAAGCAGATACTCAAATTTCCATATGCAGACTGCTTGCATAATTGAATTGTCCAGATTCTTCCTTCTTTCCCCTCAACTGTGTGTTTTATTTTCTTCTATCTCCTTTCCCTTACTGAGCTCTCCTGTGATGAGAAGGTGGGTGCCTAAGGGCAGGGACTGGTGAAATTCCCGGTGCCTGTAACACTCGTGCCCTCTCTTCTGGCCTCGATAGAGGTAGGTCTGTCATCTGTGGAGTTTCTGGGCCCTGGCCCCTCTGTGTTCACATGAGTAGTACCAGTTCCCATGCTCTGAGCAGCCTGTACTTTGCAGAGGCAGGCAATAAGGGCCTACCTGACAGGAGAGAGAATGCCATGGTTTCAATATGAATGTGCTTCCCCCAAGCCAAAACTTTGCTATAGCTAAAGCTGTTGGCAGAATGGAGAAAAATGAAAAGCCTTGCAGAAATGGGATTCTGGAAATGCTGAAATTTGAAGGGGAGGTATAATCTGCTGATAGGTGAGCCTTTTCAGGGCTTGCCCTGTCTTTCTCCTACTTCCCTTTCCTGGTCTCTTGATTGCTTGAACTGGGAAGCACCTGTGCTATGTGACCTTTTCCTGTGATCCTGCAGGAACTTTCCACTCTGTGTTCCCAGCGTGCCACATCTCTCCCACTGCCTTGAGTTTTTAGGAGCTTTTCTCAGGTTGAGAGTAGGTGGTTGCCCCCAGAGTAGGAGTGGTCACCCCAGCCCAGTGCAAGCTGCACAGGCAGTGCTTGATCAGAACCTTGGTGCCTGTTGGTACAGCAGATGGGGAACATTCCGTCCTCTGCTGCCTGTGACTGACAGCAAATGGCTCAAGGAATGACTGATGCCTCTAGAGGAACACCATGTTCTTGTCTCCTCGTACTGGAATGTGCCTGTATTGATCAGGTAGGAAGCTGCTTTGGGGGCAGAGGGAAGAACAGATTCTGGGTCTCTTCCTTTCCTTTGTATATCTGGGGACTAGTGAAGCCTCGGGCTATAAGCAGAACTAAGAGGAGGGAGAATAGTTAGGACACATCAAATATTTTCAAGGCACTAGACTGAAGTTCCTGATAGCTCTGGATCTAGTTTGGCAGCAGGTTCTGGAAAGCTGGTTCAAAGAGAAAAAAAGGAGAGCAAAATGCTACATCAAGACACAAAACTCAAAAACCCCAACTACTCTAAAAGGTGTAACAGCTGACATGAAAGCCCCTCTCCCACCCACCCTTCACAAAGGGGGGAGGAACTCCCAAGTCCTGTGGTATTTTCCCACAGGAAGAACACTGAGCAGTTCAATCTGGAAGCAGTGTGTTGGGGTAAAGCAGCATGTGTACTGTGAGCTGGGTCTTATCTGCCTCTGTCCTGTTTCCCCTCCCACCCCTTGCTTTAGGATTATGATTGCTAAACTTCCATAAAGGACAGAAGTAGATAAGCCTGAGGGAGAATGTGGGACAGCAACCACCCTGCCCTCTTGCCTCAGAACAGGAAGAGCTGTGGAAGCTTACACATGGAAAGCCAAGGCAAGTTCTTGCTCTAGAAATAGATGTACTGTGGTTTTCCCATCTCAACAGCTGTTTCCCAAATATTTTACTCTTCCTTTAGTTGCTATCCAAGGTGTTCTAGGCTGAATATAGGCCTGGTCTGACAGCAGCTTGGCTGTTCTTGGGACTTTTTGCATGCAGAAGTCTCTTTGGCAGGCAGGGTGATGCAAGCACTGATCCAGAAATAGCCAATCTAAGAGGGGGCATTTTATTTCCCAGCCTCATCTTCCAGCCCTTTTTACAGATTATTGCCTCAATGTATCAAAACTGTCAAGACATTGGCTAAACAATGAAAATTTGCTAGCTGATTACTTTTTCCCCCCACAATGTTTCCCATAGTCTGTGCTGTGCCTCTCAGAAAAAAATCTTGATGCCTTCACTTTGTAGCTTGGCATGCTCAATTTACTGGAAGTACTTATGTTATTAACCATTCAGGAACATTTTCCAGAGTTTTGATATTTCTTGATCAAGGACCAGTTCTTGTTCTGAGGCACTAAAACTATAAATGCTATCCAAAAGGGCAAAAGTAATTTTAAAACTTAATCAAGCAGCAAAATTATTCTATCTGTAGTAACACTGGGTTCTAAGAATGGTAATTTCCAATTTATGGCCAGCAGTACTGGCTACTTCTACTGGACCAGAAGTGGGAGGGAAAGGGAGAAGCTGGCTGGAGAGCAGCTCTGCTGGAAAGGCTGAGCCCTGGTCAGTGTTGTGCCCTGGCAGCCAGGGAAGGCAGCAGCATCACACACTGCAGTGAGGGGAGCACAGCTGTAGAATCAAGGCAAGGGATTATTTCCTTTGCTTCATATCCCCAGATGAGAGATTGTGCAGTCCCTGTGGGTTTTTAAAGACCCAACTGGATATATGTTTGTTTTACTAAAACATACCACAATTCTAAAAGGAGCTCTCTTTAGAATTTAAAGTCAGAACTGTATGACAGCATCAAACTAAATTGATACGCATCTTACCCTTGCACTGTTTGTGCTACATCAGTCCCATCAATTTAAATAAATTCAATGGGAGAAATTTATATGCAGAGAGGTTTTCTAAATTTTCTGGTAAAATAAGTGGAAAACACAAGGGTCTTAATTTCAGCTGTATATGATGGGTAATCTCCACATCAGAGCACTCCTTTTCATCTAGCTGAAAATTACAGGCCTTAATTACTTCTACTTTTCAAAATGGTTTCAATTCTCAAAAGTTTTTCTGGCTTCCTCTTCTGTTTTTAATATTGAATGAATTGGCATTTATCTGTGATGAGAAACTATTATGACTCCATGTTCATCTCTGCCCCAGTAAGCACCTGGTCATTTCCAATTTCTTCTGGAGTAAGTAGTTAACATGATTTGACAGCACTTATGGAGAGATGCCATAATTGCATATAGAGGATTGTCTAGAAGGAGTAGTTTTCAGGGATAGTAGCAAAAAATAGCATCCTGAAAATGGAAAAATAGAAATTAAGAGTGTGAAATGGACAAGATAGGAAAAATTCCTACTTCTGTCCTGTATGTGGAGTTTGAAAAATGAGTACTGATAGGTGAGTGGCCAGCAGTGCTGTGGATGTCAGTGGAGATGCTCAAAACATTTATGGTCATGTTACATCACTCACCTCCTGCTTTACTGTGTTAATGCAAAAGTTTAGTGATACAGACCTGCAAAATACATTTTCTACCAAAAGCTCACTGTGCAGGTTACAGATTAACTAAGCCTTGATCCTAAGAAATAGATGGGCAAAGGAACACAGTAAGGTGCTGTTTAGGATCCTATGCCCAAGTTGAGACCCTTGTTCTGAGCTGTCAATAACATTTGGTATTGTTGAAAGCTGTTAGCAGATTTCAGCAGGAGGCCTGATTTTGAATTGGTACAGATCCTGCCTGTCTATGACAGGATAAACAGAAAAAGATATATCAAGAACCTACCAATTCGTTCAAATCAAGTAGGATTTCATTTTGTGTATCAGTTATTTGGTGAGAGGCATTTATGGATCCATTAAACAATATTTGTTAATGAAGTTTCATAGAAAAACATTTGTCTGAAGAATAACAGTGAAAAAGCAGAGATGGGAGTTAAAGCTGTAGAGACAGCACGTCATAGGAGGAACACAGGTGCTTTGTGCCCTAACAAAGGTGACCCTGTAACTCAGCAGCCCCTGCTCTGCCCTAGCAGCACTGATCTCTAACACACCTCTTCCAAAAGGAAGAGCAGAAGTGATGTACAAGTTGCATTAGGTAGGCAGTCAAAGCTTTACAGCTCCTGAATTGTGGAAGCACTGTTAGAACAGGGCCGGAGGCTGTGCAATAGCAGCTGTATTGTACAGCTATATGTCACTTTTATCTTCTCATCTTGTTATTTTTGCTACATACATTATATGTTACAATTATTGTCCCCACTCTTGCTTTCCTCTTTTTCTTCTCTCATATTTTATTTTTCAGTAGTCTTGCACTAAAACAAGTCCAACTGTTTCCTTCCTACTAATAATTTAAAGGCTTTATCTATCCTTCTGTGCTGAAGCAGACTATTTCTGACCAAATTGCAATCCTGACATATAGCACTGATGTCCAGATGTTCCATATCTGTTAAATCCAAAATAAGGCTTTTAATCATTCTTCCAAGAGATTTTTTTTTTTCAGATACACCCATCCTCCCTGTCACCCTGGCTTCAAAAATAGATCCTTGCATCCACACTGGATCTGAAAGCGCTGATGCTCTGTGCAGGTCCTCTCCTATCCACATACATCATTCAGTGGTTGTATCAGATCCATTATGTAACTGGCATTTTTGTTTTAGTTTTAATTTTTTTTGCTAGTAAACACAATGATGCTTATTCCCATTCAGGGCACAGATACACAGACTGCAGCTTTGCCTGTGTTAATAGTCTCTTTTCTCCATGTATATTTTTTAGCTACCTTTCCTCCACCACTTTAAATATAAAGTTCTTGTCTTCTAGTGCTCCGAGAAGGAACTGTTGTTCCTTCTCCTGTTCTTCACCTTGCACTTGAATGTATTCTCAGGTTGCCTCAGGCAATTTAAGTCTTTAAAAAGCTTCTTTGTCCTAATATTTGCCCCAGAACTGATCATGATAAATGACAGTTTCTGTGGATGCTTGTGGCTTTTTGTGATGGTTGATATTATCTCACTATGCCCTTCATGTTGTTTTTCTGTAGTGCCTGACTTTGCCTCCTCTTGTGCTTTAATAGTGAGAAAAAGTGGAGAGGTCTTCTTGTCCTTTCTATGCACAACATCAAGCATCAAGTGCTTATGAGAAGAGTGTCAGAACTGTTACCCAGTCTAGAAATGGAAGCAAAAAATTACCAGCTGCTAGAGATTTACTTCGTAATCTTAGTCGATAAAATAAATTAAAACATTAATGACAATAATTTTATATTTTAAATAATTCTCAAATGGAATTAGACAATTCCAGTTAGTTGTCAATATAAGCACATATTAAAGATGATATGGCTTTTCTTGTTATTTCTTTTAGGAGGTCTACCTATTTGATTCTTAATAATGAAAATGCATCTCTTTCACACCTGAATTAATGTGAAGATGAGAATAATATATTATATAATATCTTTTACACTTCATGCTATCATCATAGAGTTTTAGAAGGTGTTAAGAAATCTAGACTATATTTTCTTTGTATTACACCATATCAGCAAATCAGCTTTCCAAAGGGTGAATCTGCACCTCTCATTCAATTTTTATAGTAAAATTAATCTCATTTCAATGTAATCTTCTTACTTGGCCAGGGCCATTCATGAAATTTCCTGAAAACTTCAGGTTAAGCATTTCTTCACAGTGCTTACCTAGTTTTTCATTTGTTGGAGCTTTGTTGAAGTGCCTGTGTTTCCCTGCAGAGGCTCAGGGATTAGGTACTCCTTTGCTGACAGGCTGCACACAGCGTGGGGATGTGCCATGCTGCTGCTTTTCTTGTTTTCCAGAAAGACTGAGCTACAGCACCTCTGCATGGAGCTGAAGCTGTTAAATGGACGACACAGTCTATTTCTGCAACAGGCCTTTTTTTTTTTTTTTNTTTTTTTTTTTTTTTTTAAGAAGTACTTAATATCTTGCTCTTTAGTAAACTTGCAAATATCAGTAACTCAGTTCCTTTGGTTTGTATACGTGCTTTTTTTTTTTTTTCAGAATTGATGATTGCTGAGGAAAGGAGCAATTTTAAAATGATCCTGACACTGTCTTCAGCAAAACCAACCAGCCATCGTCCCAAAAGCCAAAGCCTCATTTCTAGAGCTACCACCTAATGCAGAATTGCCTGAGAGAGCTCACCTGTAATTCTTGCACATACCAGAAGTGCTAGATGTTGACAGAACCTGATATGTATCTTTGAGATAGCATGCCAAGTTTTTATGACTTAGATTTCTCATTACTTAAGCAAAAATAGGGATTTCAGCCTGTGTACCTCTGCTGTGGAGAATCATGTGAGCATATTCTTTGAGGTTAACAGACGCACAAACACTTTAAATCAAAAAAGCAGAAAGTGATAAAGCTGAATGTGGAATGTAGATGAATGATTCTGCATTTGATTATTGACTTGCTAAACTGTAAGAGTATCAACTTTATAGCCACTTACAAACTAAGCAAGAAGATATTAATAAAAAATAAGCAATGTGCTGTTGCACTGGTTTTGTACTAGACAGTGGGATAGGATTAATAGTTGTCACTGCTGTATTAATACAAAAATGTCTGGGGTGTAGCCATAGAGATAGAAGTGAGCTATTTATTGGTTTTAGTATTGTAGATTTCTATAATTTTGTAGTAATTTCAGAAACATAAAATATTCACATACAATTTATTAACCCAGAACTGCAATTAAAGGAAGTTCCTTTAAATTCCATCCATTAGTATGTTATGTAGTAGCTGCCAGCCTGAAAAAAAAAAAAAAACAAACCAAAAAAAACCCAGGCTGGAATATTAAAGTCACTCTCTCAGGTTTTTGCTTTGAGGTTTGATAAATCCTCCCTCACTTTCTGCCTGATGATGTAAAAGACTGAATGATTTTAGTACTAAGGTACAGATTAAGAATCTTTATATATTTTGTGTTTCACACTCTGGCATTTCTTTCTGAAGATTTTTATAATATAAGGAAAAGCCCATGTAATTTTTGGCCTATTCCCTATAAAATCTTTACAGGCCCACATAAGCTAAACATTCAACCTATTTCCTCAGAAACCAGTAACTGTTAGTGGGAGATTACTGCAAGAAGAAACTGCATGTGCAGTGGTTACACAAGGAGAAATGGTAAAGATTCAACTTTTACTGCATGATATGTCCATGCAAGCTATAGTGTTATTATTATATTATATTATTATATTAATCTTAATAAAGAGTGACTACAAAACATTCAGCTCATCTAAAAGCATGTTAAAAATGGTTTAATATTAATGTAGAATCACCTACAAAGTAAAAATGCTATGTTAATTATTTTAGTAGCATGTAGCTCCTTAATCTGTGAGGAAAAAAAGTAAAATTAGATCTGGCGACTGAAAACTAGAATAATTCAGATTGAAATTATGATTCCTGAGAAAAATATACTTCGGTCTTCATCACTTGTTGTCTTCAAAACAGACTGGATGCTGTAATTTATGCATATTTCTAGTATGAATATAAAATAAATGAGAGGTTCTTTATGTGGGAGGCCTCATGAAAACTGGCCCACAACTGTCTTACAACATTACCATTTTGTTTTGAAAAGGTTTTAAGAAACGGTGGACAGAGTTTCTAACAGGCTGTCATTAACTCTGACTGTGGCCTGTGTGGAATGCCAGCACACATCCACTGCCTCTGCAAACACCACTGATACCTTGCATCTGTCGAGTCTACTTTTCCTAAGTTTGGGTTGATGTTAAGGCCATGTCGTGCACAGTGGCCTGCTTTTTCATGACAGTGCAGTCATACTGGCTTCACTGTTTTCCCATAAACATATAATATTTATTTTTAATTTTTACAGAAATTAGAGCCTGGTTGTTTTCTCTGGCAAGGTTCAGCATTGTGTAAACCAGCAGTTCAGAGCTTTGGGGTGAGTTTTGTACTTACCACAGCCTCTCTGTAGCTGTTAGGCAAGAATCCAGCTTGTCAGTTAAGTCTTTAAATTGTTTAGGATCTGAAGCTTGAGCTGTAAAATTGGGGTAAACCATTTCCTCACCTCAGGAAAGGGGTGAGGAGGTGGTGAGTCATGATCAGCACTCCATTAACTGGGACCCTGAACATCCAGCCTTTAAAGGAGTCAAGATATTTTGTGGATCCACATTTATTAAAATAGGTGCATACACCACTTAATAAGAGCAAGTGCCAGGTGCTGCACCTGGGTCAGGGCAAATCCTGGTATCAGTCCAGGCTGAGGGATGAAGGGATTGAGAGCAGCCCTGCTGAGAAGGACTCAGGGGTGCTGCTGTGTGAGAGGCTGCACATGCCCCAGCCATGAGCACTCCCAGCCCAGAGAGCCAAACGTGTCCTGGGCTGCATCCAGAGCCCCGTGGGCAGCAGGGCAGGGAGGGGGGTTCTGCCCCTCTGCTCTGCTCTGCTGAGACCCCCCTGGAGCACTGCACCCAGCCCTGGGCTCCCAGCACAGGAAAGACAAGGACCTGATGGAGCAAGTCCAGAGGAGGTCACCAACTTCTGTTGCAAGGAAAGGCTGAGAGATTTTGCTTTTTTCAGCCCGAAAAGAGAAAGCTTTGGTGTGACCTAAATGTGGCATTCCAGTGCCTGAAGGGAGCCCAGAAGAAAGGTGGAGAGGGATTTTTGACAAGGACATGTATGGGTAGGACAAGGGGCAATGGATTCAAACTGAAAGAGAGTAAGTTTGGATTAGATACTAGGCAGAAATTCTTCTCTGTGATGGTGGTGAGGCACAGGAGCAGGTTGCCCAGAGAAGCTGTGGCTGTCCCATCCCTGGAAGTGTTCAAGGCCAGGCTGGATGGAGCTCTGGTCTAGTGAAAGGTGTCCCTGCCCATGGCAGGGGTTGGGACTAAATGATCTGACCTTCCCACCCAAACCATATTGTGATTCTGTGATCTCTTTTTGAAATAAATGCTAAAGGAGAGAATGAAACTAAAAAGATAAGCCTGGACTGGGCCATAGTCTATTAATTATAAAGTCATGTAAAAGAACAGATAGCAAAAAAGTTATATTTTATTGTGACTTTCAACTCTAGTGAGGTTGATATTTATAAATTTAATAATAATAAATAGCAAAAATAAATTTAAAAACTTCAAATGAATATCTGAAAAAGGTTTGAAAGAATAATTGCATGAAAGAAAAAATTTGCAACATATAAATTCATTTTTGTATTTTCTGTGAAATTTTGTGCTGAAATTAAAGCAATAAAAGCATTTCTTTATTTGGGGTATTTTCTACTGATGGTTGCCCCTTGAGAATCTCAGGTACTGTTCTCCTGTGCCTACCAACCAAACTAAAGCATCACCTTTTTGTTTACTGCTCAGGAAGAATAACAAAAGAAGCATTAAACTTTAAAACCTGTCAGTAAATTATCTTATGGGTTTTTTTTTGAGGGGGAAACAAAGAGGTAGGGTCTATTGGCATTTTATTTTTCTTTTCCCTTCGTACAGCTTCTAATGTGTAAGGTTTCCAGTCAACCAGAACACAGATGTCACATCCTCTGCCACACACATCTTGAAATTCATAGAAACACAAAGTAATTTAATTGCTGGATATAAATATAGCTCTTCTTCAGATATCTTGCTTCCTTGAAGTTCTTACAGTCAAATACTTATTCTGATTGCTGCCATATTAAGTGCAACACTTGAACTACTGAGACATATCTATAAATTCTAGGATGAAGATTTAAGGTAATTCTGACATTAATTAATTCTGATCCTGGGCTTTGCACTTGCTCTGTTTCTTTAACTAAAAATTACTGTCTGTATGAATGATACTTATGAATTATTTTCCTTATCTCTCCTGAAATTGTAGTTACATCAGATCATTATTTGAAAGTCTAGGTCACAGCTTAAGAATAGAGCAGAAGGTCGTAAATGGCAAACCCTATACATTCTTAATTACTTTATTGTACCTACATCATAGGATTTAATGACCTTAAGCTGTTACCTGTGTTAGTTGAAACATCTGTTTTGTGACTTTTTGAGCAAGTGAATTCAAACCTGGTATAAATATGCAGAATTCTACCCAGTTTGCTTAGAGGTAGGTCCAGACCAGTTTTCCCCTATGATAAATTTCTCATTTTATGATGTACAGTAGTATTTGCTGTGGTGTCACACAAAATGGTGATAAAAAGCACTATAAGAGTACAAAAACCACATCTTGGCTGAAGAGTGCCTGTGCTCTGAGGATGTGCACAGCTTTTTGGTGAAAGGTGCCAAAGCCATTGAGAAAATCTCTGTTAACCTTTAGCGAAAGAGCTTTCTTAGCTATCCTAGAGTTGTTCTGTTTGTGAAATATCTATACTGTGAATATTTTATCTCATTGTTCTAAAATAAATAAAACCCACACAGGCTGATAAAAGTTGCTGAGAACCAAGCAAACAGGTGAAGATGTGGGAAATGCTGCCACTCCTCAACTGCCTGCCACTGATAAAACACACGTCATGAATTTTCACAGCATGGTGGCTTTGTGCTCCCTGATAGAGGAGTTTAACTTCTGCTCTATGGATTTTGTCTTAGAGCACAATTTATGACTCCCAAGAATTTATGATTCCCACAATGAAGAACGTTTCTGCACCTGGGCTGGCAGCTCTTGATATTCCTTGTGTCAACACCTCCCTACTTGCACTGCAGCTCCCCTGCCCAGCAGACATTAAATAACACTCACAGTGGCACAGAAACCTGCAGGATTATCACCATTTCTTACTGCAGAGTTAGCAAACTAAAAGAAGAAAACATGCAATTCTCAAACAGCTTAATAAAGGGGAGCAAGTTAGAATAAATATAAATGCAAGGGCTGGGTAGAAAAGCAGATAAATCCCCACACATTGCCAGGGAGAAAGGTGTGTGCCAGTCTGTGCCAGGAGAGAAGAAAAATAGCAATTATTCAGGTACACACAGAAAGAAAGCATTATTTCCCCCTCACCCAACCACAGCAGTAAATAATGTACTTTTAAAAATTCTGTTTCTGTTCAGAGCCTTAAACTACCTTTCTCCTATGGTTAAAAGCTGCCCTCACAAACCCAGGAAGGGGAGACAAAATAAGTTCCAATATGAAACACCTGAGCACGTTCCTTCCAAGGTGAGTATTCTTATTGAATTCTGTGGGCTACTTATATGTTTAAATGTGTACTCCAGTATTTTGATAAATTGAAGTGTGGGTCATTCAAAGTTAAATTGATAGTTTTTATTCCAGTAAACTCTATGTGGTTGGAAAAAGAAAGTTTAAAACATGCAGCAAACATTTTAAATAAATGCATTTAAAGCTTATGAAACACAATGTTAAACAGTAATAATTTCTGTGATTCCACCAATTATTTTCAAGGGGATGTAGCTTTAATTTTGCCTGCTATTCAGAATGGGATTGGGAGGACAATGGGCATTTTTTTGAAATTTGACTTCAGTTGCATGAGTGGGGCCCTTCTGAAATTTTCCAAGTGACATTAAGGTCCCAGTCCTCGTGCAATTTGGAACTGAAACTCCTGAGATGCTGTAAAGCAGGTACAAGCTGAGGGAGGCATGAGGAAAATGTTAGTTTATCAATTTCAGCTTGACCCAAAACAAGCAACAAAAGAATCACAGTCCAGACACTGTTCAGAAAAGGCTCAACACAGTAACTTTCTTATATAAATTAACTCCTAGGCTAGTAAAGAAAAAATGCAGGAAATTATTAGTAGTTTTAAAGGAATTAATAAATATTTAGAAAATAGATCATTCTTGTCATGGGAGACATTTAAAGCATGTGGCTTTCTTTTAGCAAATAAGAGAGGGTTTTTTTTGTTACTAAATATTTAATCAGAAAAGATAAAGTCTCTGCAAAATCTCCTTCAAGCCACTAGAGGATGAGTACTTCTCCATCAAAATAAATACTTAAGCTGTAATGTAGCTTATCTAAGCCACACTAATAAGCTATTAGGCTGGTAATACAATTCAAATCCTAGCAAGTGTAAATGAGGGAGACAGCTTGAATCCTTATTGAATACTAAGATTAGTAATTTGTTTATGGAAACCTGACTATAAAATTATTTAAACTATGCACATTGGAATATTAATATGCATAAAGAGAAATAGCATTTCAAAAAATGACTAACTAATTAGGTAAGCATAGTATTTTCTGTTGTAAGGTTAAATATTCCCATATGAAAATAATGTAAACATTGCTTATATATTCTGTAAAAAGCTAAGAAAACTGTGATGAAGGTATGTTCAATCTGACTCAGAGCAGTGTGTTATATGTCCTGCTTGGTTGGCTGCATTGGTTGACCAGCTTATTATTAAAGCTGTTATTTTGCCTGGACTCCAGGCTACTCCACCAATAGAATTCATTGTCTAGTGTAGCTGTCAGTCCTGAAACCATATTTTCCAATGCTTATCTAAACTATCTTACTCCTAAAAAACCTCAGATATAGACTAGAATTATTGAACCCTTTGGGGCTTCAAACATCTGGTCACTACGTGAATGACTGTTCAGCCATCCTCTTTGTTAGGAAGACCAGTCAGTGGCTCAACGCAATCAGCATGAGCCAGGAGCAGATAGAGCTTGAGCAGAAAGAAAGAAAGATGGGACAGGTTCAAGAGGAGAGCATTTTTTCAGATTGTCTGGTTTTGATGATTTGTTCTATAAAATTTTTAGAGAACTGGCCAAAGCTTGTTATTAAAAAGTATCTTCGACAGCCTATGTGGAAAGGTGAAGTCCTATGAGACTGCAAAAGGACAAACCTTATTAAGAAGGAGGACAGAGAGAATTACAGCCCTGCCGCTTTAACAGCGAATCCCAGAGCAATCTGGGATATATACAAGTTATTTCAGAGCACTTGGAAGATAACAGGGAGAGGAGCGGCACCCTCTGTGGACTTACCAAGAACAAATCCTGCCGAATGTAAACGGAGTCGGTCCGAGCGGAGCGGTCGCTGCAGCGCCCGGGCCGCAGCCGGCGCGGAGGCAGCAGAGGGAGCCGGAGCGGCGCTGAACCCGCTGCGGGGGAAACGGGGCTGGGGGAGCACAGAGAGCCCCGAGGAACTGGGCTGGCGGGATGGAGGAGCACAGACAGCTCCTGAGGAATTGAGGTGGTGGGACATGGAAGTACAAAGACAGCTCCTGAGGAACTGGTCTGAGCGGATATGCAGGAGCAGAGACAGGATGCGAGGACAGAATGTCATGGTTAAACTGCTCGAGATGCTGAGGAATTTCCAGTTCAATTAGCATCACCAGTTATTTCTGCTTGTGATAGAGCTTTCGGCCATACGTAAAGTGTGAAACTTAATGAAAATTGTAGCCAAGAATCCTCCTGTACTACCTGATTCTTGTATCGGAGGAATCCCTGCGGTAGGGATGTGAGAAGTCGTCAGTTACGAGAAATTCAAATACTTCATTTTTGCAGAAGCAAATGAATAGAAGGCCAAAGAACAGGGGTTATCTTTCTAATCTGTTAGCTGATTTACAGATCTCGTACCTTAGTTCTAGTAAGAGG
Source organism: Peucedramus taeniatus (assembly GCA_013400575.1). NCBI lineage: Eukaryota > Metazoa > Chordata > Aves > Passeriformes > Fringillidae > Peucedramus > Peucedramus taeniatus. Next base: position 60,313 of record WBNO01028808.1, on the reverse strand, counting down.
TAGTAGAAAAATCCCCAGAAGACTAGCAAAATAAAAATCGATTTTTTAAAAGTCAGCCGTAGATAACCCCACTTGAGAAAACATACAGGTTCTTTGCACTATGAGAACTGATAGGATCAGGGTTTATGCTTTTCATCTGACCCTGCTTCGGTCTCAATAGAACTTTAAAGTAATCATCAGCGAATTTCACTTGTGAAACAGTAAATAAGCAGCAAACGCTGATCTGATCTTACGCAGGAGTGTCCCTTCCCGACTGTCTGCCTGACCAGGGCAGCGCTCAGCCCCGCCGGGCTGCTCTGCCTCGTCACTGGCACCAGCGGCGCGGGCAGGAGGCCCGGCAGCCCCGGGATGCCCCTCGGGCACTTCAGGAACGCGCTGCTCCTGTTTTACGCCGGAGGGCCGGGGCGCAGCGCCGCTCCCAGTGCCCCGGCAGCTCGGCACAGTCCGACCACCGCCCCGCCCGGGGAGATGGAGCCGGTCCGCAGCGCCGTCCGGCCCGGCGGGTCGGTGCAGCCACGGTCCTGGCCCCGGCC
>WBNO01028808.1:33092-59210 GCA_013400575.1 Peucedramus taeniatus | reverse complement strand
CCCCGGCGCTTCCCGGGCTTCCCGAGGGGCTGCCGGCCCTGCGGGCTGCGAGCCGCGCCGCGGGCTGGCTCCCGAGCCGGAGCCGCGACCCTGGACGTCAGACGGAGCGGCTTCGGGCTCCGGGCTCGGTCGGGGCTCGGGAGGATGGGGCTGAGCTCAGCCGGTGCCCGCCAGCTTAATGTCAGTACTTCAGCACCCCCCAGACCTCGCAGGTTATTTAACACTGACTTACTGGAAGGTGAAAAGGATGATCCTTGGAAGCGGATGCTCTATTGCATTGAATGCTTGTCCTTAAATTGTGTCTCCAGTGGTCATTTCCACAGCCTAGGAGTGCTCGCTCCCACGTTTCGGGTGGCTTTTGAATTGATTTTGAATTCTGAAAGATCGGAACGCTCAAAGTAGGGATCTAAAATACAGAGAAGCAGCAAGCAATATCTTTCTGATGTGCTTGGTCATATTGGGACCTAATGTAATATAATATTTAAATTTAATTATTGTGACGCAAAATAGTATTTTTTTTTCTTTTGTCTCTAGCATTAAGGATCTTTGTTATCATGTTAAGAAATTCACAAACACTCCGTTTTGTCTATCTCCAGATAAGGAGAGGCAGGTGCAGGTACACAGAGGTTTGTTTCCTGCATGTGTACATGCTGGGGTACTTTCTGTGACGGTGGTGTACAAAAGGCTCTGTGGATTGATGAGCATTGTTTTGTGAGTGCTCTCGCTTGTAAGTGCATTTGACATAGAAGCAAATGACTTCAAGTAAATTCAGTCAGCTTTTTAATCTTTATTTTCTCGTTGCTTTGTCATGTAATATCTGAACTATACTGCTGAATAGATGAAAGGATAATTACTGAAGACACAATGTGTAGTCGAGTGTAAGAGTCATTGTAAAGTAGGAGCGCTATGCACAGAGTTCTCTGCTTGCCTTGAAATGCCTCAGCTGGCTCAATGTAACAATGAAAGTGAAAATATTTACACTAATTAGATTCTGTAAAATCGGAGAGATGAAAGTGGATTAAATAGATTTCTCTTTGGCTATTTTAGATCTTGTCTTAGGAGTTTACTATGTTTCTATCTCTACAGAGAGAGAAAGAGAGCGCTGTGTGTTTGCTTCTGCACGTTGCTGTTAGACTTAAGTGTGTGAGATCGATGACTGAAAGATTAATGACCCTTTTGAAGACCTAGTAAAATGTAACACTTGCTGCCATCACACCTTCTCTGAAGTGTTGTGCCTGGGGAATCTGGGTTTAATTGTTTTTCTAGTAAAAGACATAAGCAATGTTTTCATAGCAGTTATGCATTCTATTAACTATAATAACAGGAGGCATATGGTGTTATACGTTTTGTTTCTTTTTATAAACCAGTTAGTAATGGCCCCTGCAAGGAATACTGATAAAGACATGAGTGCCACTTCTAGCCATGTCATCAGCAGATAAAGTGTGGATACCAGGTAGTTCTGGAAAGTTAATATGGTTTTGAAATGTAACTTTAACTGGAGACCAGGCAGGGTTATTTTAAGGTGTAATATAAACACAGTACACCCGTCTTTGAGGTTTTGCTTATTTTATCAAAATAGGGAATAAATAAATGTTGTACAAATGCATTACTTCTTGTGTTGCTCTGTCATTCAGATACCTCAGAGCTTAACAGATGCCCTAATGGCTTAAACTTCCACTAAGAAAGGTCATGTTTTCTAATTCAGTGACAGTAAATAACCGTAATTATTTAAAATAACTGTAAGGATTTTTTTCATGTACCATTACAGGTTATGAGAAAACTATTGGCTAATTCAGGGTATCACTGGGATATATCTAGATATGGGTTTTTGTCTTAATGCTGCAGCTAGTGAACAGTTGGACTCATTGAGGGAAATGCCAGGAAGGGAAGAAAGAATAGGAATTATTGTCTTTAAATACTCAGATCATGGAAAGTAAGTTTGGATTTTTGGAATTTATGGTGGAGCTGGAGTTCTTTGGGAACTCCAAGCTTCCCTAAAAAGATAGAATTACTTTCATGTTGTTTCTTGTAGTGAAGGCAACATTTCAATGATTCTGCTCAGATGTGTTGAGATTTTAGAATGAAGACAAAATGTTCTCAATGTGTCTGTGAGTCAGCTGGGCATGGTGAAGTTGATAATGCAGAAAGATTGCTGAGAGTCAAACTTGGAGATTGCACATCAATTTTACCCCTGAAGATTTTACTGTAACTGGTTTTGATGCATCTGTGGATGCTGGTGCTGGCATGGAAAAAGAATAAAACTGACATCATGAGATACTTCTAAAAGTCCAGAGCTTTCTTATCACCAAGTGATGCATTTTACTGGGGCAAGCCAATTCCATGATTTCATGTTATAATTGCTTTAGTAACTCATTATTTATTTAACAACAGAAATTACAGGTCCTTCTGGTACATCCATCCCATGAATTATGCATTTGTATATATCTCACATTATTTATGGTTTGAATATACTTTGCTTTGCAGACTTCAGGCTCTTTTTTGGTTGGATTATCTGCTCCCCCCTTGTGGGACATTGCTCTAATTTGCCTCCATTTGTTTTCATGGTTCTGAATTTTTTCCCCACTTCTTTTTACAATGCTTCTAGTCTGTAAGGGAGACATAGAATTACTGTGTTGAAGTATCTTAAACTTTGGTCTAAGCAAAGAAATCACATGTATTCCCAAGGAAATTGTACAAAAACTATAGTAAATTCAACTGCCTTTTTTCTGTGGGAATTTGAAATTGGCCATTTCTCAGGTTTACACTGAGGGAATTTGATGAAATAAACTGAAATGAACAGATACTAAAGTTCCATTAACTTTATAATCCCTAAATTTTTATTTGTGTTTTACTTTTAAAAACAATCTTTATTTTTAAATGACTAAGGTAATCACTACTCTGTTATGTTTAATGATGTATAGAATCCAATAAAATGTTGACCCAGAAAGTTGTATGTAAAAATTAATTTGTGTTAGTGCCTCATGAAATAATTTTAGAGACATAAGGCACAAAGTAAGTAGTTAGGAAATTAAAAACCTTCATGATCAACTTGGAAATTTGCTTAAAAATACAGAATTGGAACTTACCTAATTGCATTGAATTGCATGATGTTTATTTGATCCTATGCTAGGGCTAATTTCATTAAAAGGCTATCACATGAAGAAATATTAAATTATTAATGTATTTTAAAATACTGTAATACATGCTTTGTTTTAGTTGCTTGTCTTGCTTGTTTTTTTAATTTAATTTTTTTCCTCTCTCTTTTGGTTGATAATTTTCTCTCGTTCTTTTACTTTGCTGCTTTTTAATATATTTTTAGTTATTTTATAGATTGTCAGTAATCAAAACTAGAAAACAAGTAGTGTCCAAGCATACTGAAGCAGCACTCTGACTTTGCAGCAGTTCTCTTCCATCCAGTCTGATTAGTGATGACTGAATGTTCCACTTCTGAGCGTGACGTGGTAGCCACTGGTGCAGTGCATTTTTGAGTTAGTGTTCAAGTTACACTTTTAGTAGCAACGAGATCTCTTTGGTCTTGAGGATGATTTGTTGTGTTTACTCTACTGGTTGTATTTCCACACCTAGAACAGAAAATATTTTTTAGACATAATTGTGGATATTTTTTTTTAAATGGAATTCTAGAAGGATGTAGCCTGAGTTTAAAAAGTCAAGGAAGGAAATGATATTGTAAAAACTGGAAAAGAGATTATATTTTAAATTTTGTTATTATAATTATTTTTAGAATTTTTAAGGTAATTTTTTATTTCCCTCCTGAATTTCTGCCTGATTGTTCTTCTTAATTCCCTCCCTTTTGTTTTGTACCTTTGAATTCCAGATGAATTTATTATCTTTGATCATAGTATTTGAATGTTTGTAGACTTTAGTGCAGTGATTTCAGGATTTTTTGTCCTTTGACCCCTGCTTTTGTATTTTTATCTTGTGTTGGGTTTTTTCTTATTTTTTCTTTAAATTTTTTTGTCTCAATAGATTTCTAGTAATGTGTTTAAGGCTGAATGCAGAAATCCAGACTTAGCAAACTGCAGGAAGGATTGTTGTTCCTTGGCTCACTGGTCTAATACTTCAGCATGAGCAGTATGAATGTCATTGGCCAGGTTATTTCAGGTTACACTGGACAGTGCTGTGTAAAAGGACATCCTTTAATCTAACTGCTAAATCACCTTGGTGTCAGTATCCTGATTAATTCCTCACATGATCCTGTTTTCTATTAAGCGCTGACATCCCTTCTGAAAGGTCTCCAGTCCTTAAATTATTAATGAATTCTCTAATATATTTAAAATGCCATTTTTCCCATTCTGTTCTCATTAATGAAGGGTATATACTTAGATTATGTAGTTATTGTGATTAAAATGTTTTGTGACATGACCACTCTGCCTGCTCTTTTATCTTTAGTAACAGTAACATGTAGACTTAGCAGATGTCCTCAAATTTTCTTCTTTTATTTGGATGTCCTTTAGCCTGAGTTTTGAGATACCATGTTGTTTCCTGCTGACAAGCTCTGCTCACTCCTGTAGTACTTTCAAGATGCAGAATTTAAATATTTGCACTGATGAATATACTATGTTTGAGAAGAAGCTGTGAGAGCTCAGTTTGTTTTACTTGGAGGTGACAAAGGGGGATCCAAGTGCCTTTCTCAGCCACCTAATGGGTGGTCATGGAGAACAGGAGCAAGATTTTTCCCGATGTGATCAGTGAAAGGAGAGGGGACACGTTATAGTAGGGGAAGTCCCACTTAAATATAAGGAAAAAAATTCCTTGCAGTGATGGTGGTCAAACACTGGAATAGGCATTTAGAACAGTTGTAGGACCTTGATCTTTGGAGATTCTGGGCTTGAGGGGCCAAAACCCCAAGCACCTTGACCTGAGCAGGGCTTGGAGCACAGAACTCCCTCAGCCAGGTTCCTTCCAGTCTAAAGCATTCTGTATATACACACCCCTGTATTTTTTTTCTCCCCATTAGATTTTGCATTTGCCTGTTAGTCTTGTTCTGTTCCTGCCTCCCCTTTGCTGGACATCTGAATTATTTCCCTGTTGTTATATATGTCTATTTTACATCAAGTTTAGACTGTACCTAAATGCTGACAAACTTCCTGCCATGCAAGCAAGACTCCTAAGATGGCAATGTTACTGTTAGATATCTGAAAAATGAATTCCAGGACACTTAGTTTACATCTCCTTTAGTCACAAATGACTATATTCACATTCCACAATCATTGTTGAGATTTTTTTTTCAGTTTACAGTTGTGTGTCACATGGAACTTATGGGTGTAATTTGTTTTCTGAGAGTTCTTGTGTTCTGCAAGTGCAGTGTTGTTCAGGCACCTTGTGAACTCTGGTCTCCAGGGTTGCAGTGGAGCTGGTGAAGTTCTGCAGTGTGGCAAGGTGTGGTTTCAAACAGCACAGAATAAATGAATGTGAGAGTTTCTCCACCCAGTTCATTTCAGCTGTTATAACATCTGGTTTCTCTAAGTGTAGCAGAAATGTATTTCCAGTCAGAAATTTAGGCTTTTAAAATTAGCATCTTGCCTTGAAGCATAAAATGTGAAAATATGTAAGAGACTACTCAGCAATTTCCTAAGCAGTCAATAAAAAATTGTGCTGTGATTTTTGCCATGGGATCTAAACAAATTTATTGTAAATATCTGTTGAATAAAACTGGAATAATGTAATAACTCAAACTGTCACAGTTATATGAGAGGTTATTATTTAGGTATCATCTACCTACTGACCTTTGGAATATTTGTATCATCTTTTCCAGTATCTCAAAAGGCTCTCTTTAAATTAGCTAAAAACAGTTTTTAAAAACAGTAGTCAGGTTATTAAATATAGTGCAAACTATTTAGTTCTGAAAAATTCCATCATATAAATTAAAGTTTCATGTGTTGCTTTCAATGCAATAATTTTTTTATGATTAAAGATTGCAAAAAGCTGGATCAGGTGTAAAGTAACTGAATAATAGTAGAAGATATGCTATGCTAAGATGCTTCAGCTTTTCATATGTTGTATTTTATTGCAGTTTATGCTCTTTGATCTAAGAGAATCAGTTTGCAATCATACCTGCTTAAAAACCATCATTGTTTTGCTTTCCTTTGAAATAATCTGACTTGATGTTGTCATGTGTATATTGTGTAGCTCTGGAACTCATCTTTAGTGGAGCAGGTTCCCAGTGGAAGTGCAGTTGAATGCCTTGGTTCAGTGCTACAGGAATAGCAGTAATTTCAGTAATTTCAGAAGTGGCATTTAGCAGGATCTCGCTTGATCACAGGGTCATGAGTCTGGAAATCTTAGAAGATGATTAATTAAAATTCTGTTTTAATAGGCAGATATGGGTCTGCTGAAAACAGTGTCCACTTGGCCACAAACATAGGTTGGTTGGTTTTTGGTTTTGCAGTTGCTTTTGGTGCTCTCACATCTCACTCTGTTCTTGTTAAATATCAAACCCCCATGATATTTTGTCTTACATTTGTGTTCCAGTTAATCCCATAGCTTAATTGAGTGGAAAAAATAATTTTGCTGGTTTTCATTTTCTTTCAATGTAATTGCATTCCCCTGTTGTATTTTTTTCCCTTTAAGAAATGAGTTATTCCACTCTTCCCTCTGTGTGAATATAGTGAATATTTTTCTTTTTGCAATGCCCTTTCTGAACTAAGTCACTTAATGATATTCCTGTTGTTTGTTGGTTTATCTAAAAAAAGGTTTAGTGCAATGCTAAATCCCATTTTTATGTATGCTGAGAGGTTACCTGTTCTCTTTACAACTGCACTAGAGGGAAGGCTTTGATAATATTAATTTTTTTATATACTTTTGGTTGATATAGTAAGCTGAGCTCAGCAACCTGCCTAGTGGTATGGTGATCCCCAAATGAAAGGATCCAAATTTCCAGTGCACCTGCATCAGTTGAATGCACATTTTTTGGCAAAAGTAGGGCTAATTGCATTAAAAATTTTTAGTGACATTTAAGTCAAAATCTGAAGGGAAAAGCAGTTTATTATGTGCATTTGAACTGTAGAGCACTGTTTATTAAGAGTCTTGTGTTGGTTCTTAAGGAAAAGAAGTAGTTTTATTCAGTTTTATGTTTCTGTATAGTTTTTACAATTTATATTTTACTGAATAAAGTAAACTCCAAAATGAATGTTCTCTGGAGTGAAAATTTTCATTTGTCAGTATGAATTCACAAAACATAAATTGTAATTATATTATTAGAAAAAATATCTTAAGGTGTGATTCAATTGTAATTTTCCAACAATTTTGTAATAAGAAAAAGGCACATCAAAATAAACATTGAGAAAGTAATGTTTGCTTGATCAGAAAACTCTTTAATTTTTCCATTGGCTGAGTGTAATCTCTTATGAAGAAGCACTCAGGCACTCAAAAGCTGATTTGTGTGCTGCATATGGAGCCTGAGTTCAGCAATATGTATCATTGCTCTATATTATTTTTCAAGTTGACCTTGATTTGCTTTACAATAATACAGGCTGTGACAATTATAATGTATTTTTAGTATTATATTCTGGTGTAAACCCTGAAAAAGTAGCTGTTAATTCTATAGAAAGGTCTGGAATTGATACACAGTGACTAGGAATGGGGATATCAGGATTTGGTGCTTGCAATTCTCACTGCCTTGCTGAGTCACACTGGGCAAAAACTCATATAACTTCCTTACTTCCATTTCTCCTCTGTAAATTCAGTTAATCCTGGGTTTTCAAAAGGTTAATTTGTGAATAAATATAAAGGCTCTAAGACTGCTGAGTGAGAAGTGCTTTATAAGGAAGCATAGTATTGAAATGCCAGATTCTGAATTACACATCAGTGATCTTATCAGGATATATTTAAATTCTAATGAAAAAAAGCCTTCTTATTAAAGAAAAAAATGAACCACTTGGACTATTTTTATATCTGGCAAATATTCACTCTAGCAGTTTACAGATTAATTTAGTTTCATAATGTTCTTTCCCACTGGAAACAGGGCAATATATCAATGACCAGTATTTCAAAGACTACTGTAGCAAAGGTGTTTGTGAACAAGGTGCTCTTGAATAAGGTAAGAACAGAATTCCAATTGACAGTGAAAAGTAGGGTTGTTTTACTGAGATAAGGTCACTGAATGTTAATGATTTTGAGAACTTTGTTGTACCTCATGTATTAGTTGCAACAGCAGCTGTATTGTCAGTTTGAGAAGGCTTTGGGGTAGCTGTAGGAACAATAGCTATAAAGAAAGTAACAAGATATGGTGCCTTTTCTTTCCAACAAGCCTCTCTTTCAGCCTAGGTAGCCCTTATCTGGTCCTTTGTGCTGGATCTCATAAAGCTGAAGCTTGTTGACGACAGGTGTACAAGAGGAGGAATGACTTCACTCAACCATGACTATTCTGAATAAATAAATAAATAAATAAACTCTGATTCTTTGGGAGGAATATCCATAACTTTTGGTGGGTGTAGGTGGTATAATCTTCACTGAGCCTGAGTGTTCAACATGAAGTGTAAAGATGTGCAGGTAATGTCACAAGAGAGCAGAATGTTGTTCCCTTCTATGAACAAATAGTGCTTGGTTCCCTGAAATCACATGGAGGTAACTTTATTTGCAAGATAGAGAAGGCAGAAATAGAGAGCACCCCAAGAAAGATCAGTAGATATGGAAAGATTTGGATAATGTGGGATGGACTACTTTTTCACTTTTATACAGAGACAAAAAGGAAGAGTATGAAGGTAATCTTGTGACAAGGACAATCCTTTAAAAAACCAGTATCAGTGAGACAGTTAAATTCTTTTGGGGGGCATCAGCTATTAATCAAATTATGTAGCTAAGGAATATAAATGGAGATTTTTTTGTAATTTTCCAGACTTGGCACTTTGCTGTGATTTCCCTTTGAAATGTATATTAGTTGTGTTTGTCCATAAGGACAGTAACTATCACCAAGAACCACATGACAATTCTTTGGTTTCTTATTCAGCCTTAATGATTTGTGCATCCAACTCAGCAGAACTGTAAAAACTCATGAAAGTTTTATTTTTACCTTTGCTTTAAAGGTGACGTGTGGTTTCTTCTGCTGAAGAAATTAAGCAAATTTTTAAATACCTTTATCAAAATCAAATTAGTGAACGAATTTCTGTAATGGCTAACCCAAACAAACTTTTTAGGTTTCTTACACACCTAGCAGTCTATTAGTAACTTGTGATTGACTATATACTTGTAGTTCTATTGTAATCTAATTTTCAGGAAAATTTAACCGTTTTCAGAACATTAAACAGAAGGAAGAAGGCTGTGTAAAAGTCTAATAATAGTTTATGAGCTAAATGCATTTTGTGATGAGATTTCTAATTCTGCTGTCTGGTCTCAAGAGTGTTTTCTGGCATTTATTGTGACTATGGAACACCAAGGTTGTGTTCTTGTATGTGGGGATCTGAGAAACTTTCTCATTTGAGAATGTCTTTGAATTTCAGGGAGTTGGGTTACATGAGGTTTACTGACACAGGCAGGGTCTGTAAGATCAGATACTTGATTAATTCTTTTCAAGGCTACAGTGTACTGTGTGATGATGGCATATGTGACAACTGAAGAAAATGGTGTTGAGTCCCCTGGGAAATTAACATGTTTAATTGAAGGAAGGACAAATTGACTTAATTTACATGACTGTAATAGACTCTAATGTTAAAATTTGTCTAACTATTGCCTTTTAAAAGTAATGGAAAGGTACTGAGTTGATGTTACAGAAATTGTTTCTGAGGATTTGTGGGGACCTGGCTTGTACAGAGGATTCTAAAAAATTCTAAGATGTGGAACATCTTTAGAAAGCTGCTTGGGACTTGACTGTGATATCACTTAAAGCTGATGTAAACTTATAGTAATTTTTTTGTCTATGAAAACATTAAATGTAAGTTTAGAAATTGTTATTTCAGTAACCATTTGAGCTTTGGTTTCTAGGAATGTACCTAAGAAATTCTCTAAGGTGAAAGAATGCAGGAACAAGGTCAGCTGTGCCCCTTGATTCCAAAACACCTTTCTCTCCAGTTAAACATCTTCCCCTGCAATCATCAGATTTCATAATTTTCTCTTCTGCAGATGAGTGAAAAAGGATGGATCATTAGTCACAATGATTCTACTTTTTCACAAAGGCCTGCTTAAGAATAGCAGGATAGATCTATCAGTTAGTTTGCTCTCTGATTATCAAGTCCTGCTGGTAGCCGTGTGTAGCAAACCAGAGTACAGTCCAAACTTTGCTGGTTTTGATTTAGGAACATGGAGGCTTTTCTGCTAATGTAATGTATTTGTGAGTGATTTAACCATATTTTATGTTTACATGAGACGTAATGTAAATCATCATACTAATCAATTGAAGGATACTCTGTGCTAACAAACCTTAGTATGTGACACACAGCAAACACAAATGTAGCATCTTAGTTATTTTTGCATGATGTTTTCACTTTGTAATAAGTACTGCAGCATCTTCATGCTACTTTGTAATAAGTACTGCAGCATCTTCAGCGTGCTTCAGATTTCTAGTTCTGAGGACATTTTTCTCTTCCAAGATACATTTGCATCCAGCTGTATTCTGTATTCTCAGATTTTCTAAGCTCCTTGGCTATGGTGTGGAAGTTCACCCCACTTGGAGGTGGGGCCTTTTCTGCCAGGAGCTATTGAGCTATGAGAGCTGTTGGCTGGTAGAGGCTCTTCCAGGCTTATTGGCAGTGAGCAGGGCAGCTCTGTGAAGCTGAAGTTCTGCAAAGTCTTAAGAACTTCAAGTTACCCTGACAGTCTTATGGCTTTGAAATTCTCTTCTCTGACTTTGAGAGTGGAGCTGCAGCTGAGGGCTTCAAGGGGCAGCATTCCCTGATCTTGGTGCAGAACATTAGTGCTGCACTAGGGAGGTAAAGTGTCTGTCAGAAACACATCTGTGATTTGGCCTCATCTGATCAGAGGTGCCACAAAACTCATTTTAATCAATTAATTGTCATTTTCTGATAACTCCTGTGTTCAGCTAGAAGTTTCTATCACTTGTGTCTGGAGAGAAAATTTCCTGAGTATTTAATGGTGTATTGATTTAGAGGTTAACCTTGCCATTACCTAATCCAATTTTGGAGATAACTGTAGAACTGTTGAGTACCAGTTGTTGATCTGCACAGTTTATTTTTCTCAGTCTTTTTAAAATAACAGAGATGAGGTTTTCTGTTTTTCAAGGGAATTGTAGAGGTGCAAGGTTGATTGCTGATCAAGTTGAGCTGATGAAACTTGTATCCCTCATTTTAGAAGAATTCTCTTTCTTTCTAAAGACAATCATATCTACCCAAAGGGAACCAAAGTGTACGTAGGGATGTTCCAGTGCAGAAACTAATTTGCAGTCATTCTACTGCAATTATGGATGAGTAGAATAATAAGTCATTCATAGTCCCTTTAAACCTCATGGAGTAAGTGTGATGAAGATGAGTGTGGAGCACAATATTGTGTGTTCGCATTTCTTTAGTTAAGACATTAAATACAGGAAGCATTGGGGAAAAAAAAAGGACAGAAGTTAAACTTTATGAATGACTTTTAAGCTTGTATAACAGATAAGCTGAAATATTTGCCGTAGATATTCATCATAGAATGAGGAAATCAATGCATTCAGGCTTAATCACAAAGCACTTGTGTCTGTGCTCTGGAGTTTGACAGTTATAGAAGCTTTGATTTCATGTACAAAATATGCTCTGAGCAAGGGAAGTTTGCATGGCTGCGTTGGCTGGTTTGGAAAGGGAGGGCTGGGCTGGGGCCCTGGTCTGACATCCACTCCCACAGCAGTGCTGCTCCTGAACCACAAAGCTGCCCTTGCCTTTGACTTTCACAGGGTTTGGAATACTTTTGAGGATACTAGCTAGATGAGTAAATATATACTTCAAACGGCCATTAGAAGGCAATCTATTTGAAATATTCTCTAGGTATGCTTTTCTGGTTTTCCTCTACCTTTATCAGAATAACATCTGTTCGATTCCCAGTTTGTTTGATGCTTAGGCATCTGTTCACTGCAGTTGCAGGAATGTAATTTCTGTAGCTTCTGGTGTTGTCTTTTAACTGTGAGTTGCATAAATAAAGTTAGCTGCCAAAAATAGTTTTTATTTTCTTCTTAGACAAAGAGGATTTAGATGCTGAAAAAGTCTGATAGCTTCTTTTCTTGCTTGACTTGCATTTCAATGGCATTGTGGGATTTTCCTTTCAGTACTGACAGTTCTTTAGCTATAACTAAAAGGAAAGTTGGTTTGAATTTTCTGTGTCTCAGCTAGGTGAATTCACATAGTATATCAGAGAATTTGACTGTTGGCCTTTCCTTTAGCACCTGCCTGTATTCCAGGTCTAAATAAATGCATTAATGATGCTGCATAGTGTTCCAGCTGTCCTTAGCACTCTCACAGGTATGAAAGGATTATGAATTTCACTGGTCCTATTATAATGTTATATACCATTGTTCATGTGGATACAAAACCCACATTATTTTTAGCCATCTGTATGGATTTTTGAATTTTGCTTCTTCTAAGGTCAGCATTGTTCTTTAACACAGAAGCAGACATAGACATCTGCCATAGGATTTACATGAAGAGAAATATTAATAACTAATTTTTGGCATTAGGGTATGAACTGGGATATACAAGAAGTAGATAATTTAGAGAAAAAATAGTCAGTTTTCATTGTGGATGAATTTCCAAATATAATAATAATATTTATTCTCCTTTCCCTTTTTTTTGGTAGCAAATCTGATTTGCATTTCCACAGTGAATGCTAGAGAACTAACTAGAGTGGTCCAGTTAGTTTTCACTTACTCCTATTAGACAAATTATGGACTTATAGGTAAAATATTTTTGCTCAGCAGCGATAACCTCAGCAGTGACTTACCAGCTAGAAATATTGCCTACATTTTAGTTCTGAAAAATTTAGTGAAACTTGTTTAGTGCTTGACAAATTTAGTAGATTTCCCTGTTTTTGACTATCTTCTTAACCATGACCTCCACTCACAACCTCCACTCACGACCTCCACTCACGACCTCCGCTCACGACCTCCACTCACGACCTTCACTCATGACTTTCACTCATGACTGTTAAATAATACTGTTATTTCAGAACGTATTTAGGTTTTTAGCCTTTTTAGATTCCATTTCTGCTCTGGCCAATAACTAATGTGGAGGTCATGTGCCTTTTTGCTGAAGTCATATTGCATAGTCATCTACATTAACTTGCAATTGTAAGTGGATTGCATCTCTTCTTATTCCAGATTGAGTGAGAGAATTCCTCTAGAAAAGAAGTTTCTCTAAAATTCCTTTTTATGAAATATGTTGGGAGTCAGTCTTTGTAATTCTTCACTGTTGATCATTTTTTTTATTTATAAGATTGAATTTTTGAGGGACTAAGTCCTTCAATGAATTTTTCCAGTTGTAATTACAATTTCACAATTGTTTTATTGCTTCTGTTTATTCTGGAAAGGTGTTTCTGGAGCAAGTAGATGGCTCCTACCACCAAGCTAGCTGAGAATGAGAATTGAACTTGAAAATTCTATGAAGGACAGAGGCATCATTCTGAAAAAAATTGTTTTCAAGATTTTACTATAAAATTAAAAATACTTTGTGGAAAATCAGATGACAAGAGAACTCTTACTAGTGCTGCAATTCATCTTGTTTTGATGAATTAGCTAGTCTAACCTGTTCTATCTGGTCTAGTTAGTTGAATTAGTTTCAACTAACTAGACCAGATAGAAACTTTCTTATTTTTCTATACTTGTGATAACTCAGTGCAGATTGATAGTGTAAGTAAAATCTGAGATTCCATTTTTGTATGGGTTTTGGAATAGATTTAGAATAATCTATTGTTGAAGCTGTGTAACAATAATTTCTTTCTAGCAACATTTAAAATAATTATCTACAATGATGCATTTGAGCTTAACAGTTGAATTGGACTCCCATCATTTATATATATGCAGATATACCTAATGGTGTGGCAAGTGTGGTTTAATTTTTTCCCAGTGGACTGTGGCGCTGCTGACAGTCTTCAAGAAGCTCATTTCTCCAGGTACTCTGAAATGGCTTGAATAGAGCAGTGCAGCTCAGAGGCCTTGCTCTGAAACCTTGAGTCATTTGCTATGCTGTATAGATGTGGTAAGCACAGTTTGTTCTAGGTGCCCTTGGATTTTGTGCTTTTTAAAATTCTTTTTTAATGTTTTCGTTGTGTATCACTATAGGATGAATTCTGTGTTGGATTCAGTGTGAAGATAAAATATTTGATATGATTCAAGATGAGATGAATGAAGAAAGAAATAAGAATCTGTTTTGCAGGCATATTTAAATTCCTAATTAAAGACTGTTTCCATTGCACTCAGCTGATTCTGGACTGGATCAATAGACTGCAATAGTGATTAATATCTGCAAGAAAACATTATTGATCAATTCAGATTAAATAGTTCTGGCTACAAAGAATTAATAGATTTAAGAAAAAAAAACTGTCCTCACCCTGCTTGTTCTTCTTTGTCTCCTGCCTGATCTGTTAACATTGTTGTTTTTTGATCTAAAGGTTTGGAAACTTGATATTGCAAGGCTTGATTTATAATCTGCCCCTAAAAATTTTCTCACATTTTTCTTTAACATCAAAAGTTTCTGTATCTCTCTAATGTTGGAATAAGATATGCTCACATTTCATTTTGGAAATCTCTTGATCTTATAAGAAAAATATAGACCTTCAGACCAAAAAATGGATTCTGTATTTTTCATTCCAAATATTGCAAACTTTCTTGTACAATTTAACAATTTGGTGACTTTTTAGAGTTTATAGAAGTCTTCTTCAGAGCTGATAGGTACTGTAGATTTTTACCTGCTGATACTAATTTATTTTCCTTATTGTCCCTACCAGATTTATTCTAGAAGTGCTTTAGTACATCGTCCAGCAATCTAGTGGATTTTGATGCTATGTTTAGTTGTGCCAAGGTCTTAATTTGGTATTGTTTGTATTTAGGCCTTCATTTTGTCCCCCTTTTATTTTTACTTTTACCAGTTTACCTTATCACAGGATGTTATTCTGGTGAATTATTTGTTTAGTTTGTCTTAATTTCTGTAGAGTGAGTCCCTGAAAGTGTTCCTTTGTGTGGATTATAACCTTATGGAATTCTCAGTAGTGGTTAAAACTCATTTCATTATGATGAAACATTTTCACTCAGTAGTAATAAGCACACCAAATACAAATTCTATTTTTCACTTTATTGCAGGTTTTTGTTTGTGCACCTGTGACAATGCAAAGGTCTGCTTTCCTCTCCTAACTTCCTCCTTTCCTTGTATGTTTTTGGGAAGTTTTGTACAGAAGGGCTGAAACTGGGGTGGAACAGCTTTGGACAAAATCTTTCTCCTGCTAGTAGTCACTTTCCATTATCTGTTATTGGGAAATAGCATACTCCACATGGAAGAAAGCTCCAGGGTACTGATGAGGATCATGTGGAGTCACCTACATTTGTCTGAGTAGAGCTGAGCTTTATTTAGAATGGTTAATGCTGATCAGGAGCTAACAAAGCTCCTGACTCCCTGCCAGCTCCATGCACAATTACCCTGGTCCCTGGAGTGTGGTGCTGAGGCACTGCAGCTGACTGGTAATGCAGCATCAGGCCAGAATTAACCCTGCTGAGCCAGCTCCAATGTTTTCCCCATCTGTAGTCTGCTTATTTTCCACCCTAAAAAATCTGCTAACAACTGAAAGCTGAATGTAGTCATCAAATTGTCCACATGAAATTCTATTATTTTATATGAATAAAATGAGCCAGTTCTGATTTTGTGTCTTAGGAAGTTTCACAGAATGCTCTTTACTAATTACAGTAACCTACAGATGCAGAAATCTTTTCCTGCTCATTTTTCCCTGGCTGCCAGGTCAGCTTTCTATAAATGCTGATGCATATCCAGTTTTCTCCCAGCTGTTTGCCTACAAATTGCAAATCAATATTTGATCGTCAGCCAATTGCCTTTTCTGGACTTGGTTGAAGTAAAGAATTTTTTCTTTTACAAATAATATATGTATAAATAATTATTTATTTACAAATAATAAATGGCATTTCTTGGAAGTAAGAAATTCCATTTATTATTTGTAATAGTAATGGCTGTTTCTCCTTGCCATTCTGGCTCCCATGCCAACACAGACTTCTGTAACTTGGTCTGATGCAGAGAATGAGCCTTCTCCAGGAGAATCTCCTTACAGATAAGCGTGCATTCTCTGAAAGAAGCCAGGCTTGGTGCATGTTGGCTCTAACAGCTTCATGGTTGGTACATCAGAGACACAGTGTCTGTGGAAAAGGTAGATTTTGCTCATATCTCCATTCCTCTGCAATTTAATTTCAGGTATCTGGGTTGCTGAAGGAAAAAATCAGATAGTTCACTTGAAAAAAGGAGCTATCATACAGATTCACAAAGTTTATCCTAGCATCTATTTTTTATTTGACAATGGGAAACACCTCTTTAAAAAAACACCTAACTTTAAAACAGAATATGAAAAAAATTAGGAACCAGAATATGTATATGTAAGATGTAACTATTTAGACAAAGAAATTTGCATAATGGGTTGGCATTCATGACAAAATGTTTTGAACTTGATGTAACAGCTGTAGTAATAAAAAAAATATTCCGATAGTTAGAATGTCATCTGGATGTCATCTCTTCTTTAGGAAAGCAAATGAAATCTCAAAGTAAAAAGTCCAATTCAGCACATTTTTAAAATCAGGGTTTTGAAAACTGTAGAGTTTTGCAATTGATGTGGTTTGGTGTGTTTTGATTTATATACCAGTCACTGTCAGGTCCTTTAACAGGACCTCCTCTTTCCCCCTTCATGTCAGTTCAGGCCAGCTGGTAAGACCAGTAAAAGTGTTCAATGATACCAGTTTTGAGGCTGGTGCCCTGAGAGTCTTTTAGGTCTTAATCTAGTAAAATTACTCTCACATTTCAGTAACTTTAAGTGTCCATGAGATTGTGCTGAAGTATGTCCTAATTTAAGGTCTTTGTCTTCTTAGAATTAACATAAAAATATCCTGTTTCATTCTGAATATGGGTAAATAATTACCCATATAATTACCCAAATAATTACAAGTACTTCTGTTTATCTGGTTTCTAAAATTAATATTTTTTGTATTACATATAATTTATATAATAATATTGTTGTTGCAATACAGTGAAAAGAACTGAATGATAAGCATTGTTCTGTTTGTCTTGAACCATAATTCAATTCTGTTTCTTAGAAATTCAGAACTATCTTATTCCTATACAAAGCATAATGTTTTATCTATGTTTGCACTTTGCATGTGTAATTCTGAAAATAAAAGTTTTGGGTTTTTTTTTGGTTGTTGGAAATAGAACCATATGATGCTAAAAATGAAAAAAACCAATTTGATTTCTCAAGAGAAATTCTTCTTCACTAGACACATAAATGGACACTATATATTCTTATCTAAGTTTCTTTGGGGAAGTTATTGGTGCTGTCTTAACTGAATGGTTGAATGCTTAGCTGATTTTTTAAAGAATGAAATAAACTTTCTCAGTTGTAATCCATAATTTGAAAGAATTGCTTGTAAATGCTCTGTATAGACAAAGCAAAATTCACAAAGTAACTGATCTTTTTGTCTAAAACATGCTTGAAAATTAATGTCACATTGATAGTCTAAAAGTACAAAAATGATACCTGTTAAACCCTAGGATCATAGGCATGTTTTACATGTTTTCTTTTTTTCAGAAGACATTGAATGGTTTCAGACTGCATGAGTCCAGTTGGGAATCCCTGCTTTATTTCACTAGATTTTCCAGGGTTCTAAAAGGATGGAAACTAAGCAGCACCTCTGGCTCTTAATTGCTTGAATCATTCATGCATTAAACAATGCACATGCAAAGCAATTAAATGCTGTCCGTGTGAAGTCTGTTTATACAGTTTTGTTGTAAGACCTGGAGAACTTAAAATAGCAATATCTAATAATAGAGAATGTATAATAGAAAGATTTAATAGTGTGGAACAATTCTTTCTGCAGAGGGTTTTGCAGAAGACACACAGACTGTCTCTTAGTGCCTAAGGTACTAACGTCACTAAACACCAATACTGAACATTGCTTTTAGCAGCCATGCCTTTATTCAGAGTTGAGCCAGGCTGTGGCCCTTGGTGCTGCAGGAGCACCTGTCCTGCCTGAGGTCTCTGCAGTCCAGCTGTTCCCAGCTGTGGCCCTTTAGCTGTTCTGACAGGGATTTGATTCCCAGAGCCTGGGGCAGGTGCCCAGGGGGGTTCCCAGCCGAGCTGCCTTCCAGCCCAGGCAGGCCCGTACTGAGTAGGGAATCCTCCCTGCCTAGCCAAAGAATAATTAGTCTTGAGTCTATGATTTCCAAAGGTTGAATTATTGCTTTATTGAGCTATATTACTTACTATACTATATTATACTAAAAGAAAAACCTGTGCTTCCATCTCGAATACGACACAGCTTTGACTTAATTGGTCAATCAATCAAAACAACCATCGCTGGTATCCAATTAAGAAATCCCTTTGGATAAACAGTTTCCATAACACATTCCACATGGGCTAAACAGCAGATGTAGTAAATGAAGATAAGGCTTGTTTTCTTCTTTCTCTGAGTTTTCTCACAGTTTCACAGCTTCCCAGGAAAATCCTGGGAGAGAGAATTATGTCTCATTCTGTTTAGAGAAATATATGAATACCACAGGGCCAGGTGTTGCTTGGTGACATCAGGGCTGTCCCTGACCCTGGCCAGCTGCTGATGTCAGCCGCTGTGCCGAGGGAGCCACGAGACAAAAACCCTGTGCTCAGGGGCACAATTCAGTGATTGACAAAAGTGAAATGCTTCCATCTGTAGCACAAATTCCCACTTCAATGTCATCTGCATCCTTTCTTTCTTACTCCTGCAGAATCCTCACCTCATTGTTTGTATTTTATAGCTGTTAGAGATGTGCACAGTCAGTAAATTTATTGTCACCTCTTATGTTAAAATTAAACAGAGAAAGGTTTATAAAATTAGGAAATACGGAGTCAGGCCTGGAGGTTTTCTAACTTGGTTCTGAGTAGGAGGAAACAAGTGTATTTTGCCAAGTATCTTTAATTGTAAAAATGTTAACAGTAGGTCGTTCTGATATTTTTGCATGAAGGGAAAGAAGTAAGATATTCTTTTCCTGTTACAAATGGGTGAATTATTGGGATTTAAAGTGTTTAACCATTTAATTTTTTCTGCTGACTTTAACAACAAGAGAAATTTTTGGCATATGCTTGATGCTGTGCAGTGATAGTTTATTTCAATCTTCTATTTACGTGATGATCTCATGCAGTAAAGAAAGGAACGGGGAATGAAAAAGGAGAAAGAAGGATGAAAGTTCACTTAGAGAAAGGGCTTGCTTTGCTTACTGTGTTACTGCAGTGGATGGTAGCACTCAGGTTAGATGAGGAAGAAATTTCAGTTTAAGAAATTAGATTGTTAGCTGGAACTCAAATACTTGATTAATTTCTGCAACATAGCTTGCACATGTCTCTGCATCTGTGTTCAAAATGAGTAAAAAATATTTGTGACTTTATATTCAGGTTTACTTTTATCAGATGAAATGCAAAATTTCTGCTTTGGTCTGGAATGCTGTCCAGCTTCCTTGTCATATTATCTGAATTCTGTGCTGCCAGTAAGGGTGAGTTATTTTGGTGGATTGCACAATTTCAGGGAACAGTGATATTTTCTCTTCAAAACCATCAACCATTTTAGATTATAGTGTCCATTATCAGGAAAATAAGCTTTCTAGCTTGCACTTCTTTCATGAATGCTTAGTCTTGTCCAGATGAAGGGATGTCAGTGAACTGGTTCTTTGATGTAATAAACCAAGCATGTATTCCTAGACACTTCTAAAAATATGAAACCTTTTGAAGTTTTGTGACAGTTGTAAGCAGAAGTTTTTGGCCTGAAAGCTGCAGTGCTTAATGACTTGTGTGCTTGAAATTAGAGTATTGTAAGGCCAAAAAATAATAACTGATTTTAATGCCAGCAGCATATGCAGTGACACCATTCTTATTCCATTGCATTTCATGTGAGACAGATTTATATATAAGAAATTAAATCCAAAGGATTTGCATCTATTTGGCACATGATTATGTTAAAAACAACAAACAGGATTTCTTTTTTCCTAAATTACAGGAAAGCACAGAGCAATTACAGTGGGGTAGCACAGTATTATGTCACTTCTAATTTCTCCTACTTTGAGCAATTTTTGAGATTTTTTTCTTCTATATCAAAGATGGTGTTTGGTGGCAATTCCTCATTACTCTCAGTTTATTTATGGGTTTGCTTATCCCCTTTGATAATACTTCTCAATCTTGCTCCATGTTATATAGAAAGTAAAAAATAGTAAGAAACAGTCTTTGCTTAGTATTAAAGAAACAGTATTTCTAATAACTCTAGAAGTATATTATTTCACTCCTCTCTTTCTGTCCCCAGGTGTATCTGACTCTCCTTTTCGAATAACACACCTCAATGTTCTCGAGGTGGTAAAATTTGCTATCACTACCACTGCCTTGATTGCTCCAGGCTTTTAGTTATAATGTGTTGTTCTTTCATTTCTCTCTTTGCTTTCTGCTTTTTAATAGGTAGACATAAGATTAAATTTTAACATTCTTTAATAGACATATTTGACAAGCACAGAAGTTAATGAGGTAGTGTTAATAATTTTTTATCAAAGTATTTACTTGGGGTTTTAGATCTTACAATTTACATTAGACCTGACTTTAATATCATATTTTTAATTAAAAAAGGAGGTTTAATGAAGGTATGTTTGTAACTAGGGAACATTTTCTACTATGTTGTTTTGTTTTGGTTTCATTAAAAAATAAATGGTCCTACACATAAGGTTCAATAGATAATGAATTCTCAATTATGGCTCGTAATTTGAATAGAAATGGGGAAGTCTGGCATTATGGAGAAATTGGATCCATAGGTATGACAGTCAGGGCTAGTCTGTACTTGGTTCAGTAAAATGTAAGTAAATACCCTTAATTATTTTGTACTTTGAAGAAAAAGCCCCACAACCAAACAAAAAAAAATCCTTACTTTTTCATCAGAATCTGCTTGAGAACTTATTATTGAACAAAACCTTTGTGCTGATAAAAAATACTGCCTTTTAGATGTGAGCATTGTTTCACATTGAAATATGGAGAATTTCAATGGCATGATGTTTTTGTACTCTGAAGAAAACAATGAAAATTTACTTTGCATAAAATAACAACAGCTAGATAAACAAAATTGTATGATATAGTGAAAAGAGAAATAATTTTATCGTCAGCTTGCAAATAAGAAAAATTTAGATTCATGTTTTGTTCTTTGATTTGACCATCATCATATGGATGATGCATGGGTTTACACTGATGGCAGAATTCACCTTAAGGTCTACTGGAGAATTTGCAAGAAAAATGTATAACACAATTTTTATAGTTTTTTAGAATGTTTAGTGTTGAGTCTTTTTATTTCTAGGAGAAATTAATGGATGGGATGCTAATTTTAATAAAAGATTCAAAAAAACTACCTTCAAACTTGCTTTATTTGACAGAGAGTGGAAACAAATACACACAAAGTGAAAATTTTCCATTTTTATTCTGTAAGGCATATTCTTCCAACAAGAAAGTAACCCCACTTTTTACTCAGTGTATTTTATGTTGCTGTTACTGCTTTTTGCTGATAGTCCCACATTTGCTAAAACTTTTAAAATCAAACAGTTTTGTTACTGTCCTTTACTGCAGCCTTTTGTTGAGTTGCATATTAAATAATGTCCTGGTCTCAATTCAAACAAATGTCACTGAAAAGTCTTATTTGGTTTAATGGCTGAACCTTGCAAACCAGCAAACAGCTTATAAATAATGGACTAATATTGGGCTGGTGAAAATTTAATTGAAGAAATTAGTCTAATCAGCATTGCCCTGTCTAAAAATGTGGAATGTTTCAATAGCAGTCCAACATAGTATTGATATTGCAGAAGATTATATGGGACAGGACTGAAGAAGTAGCCAGAAATTATTATAAAAACCTTCAGAAGAAATTGTTTTCCAAAATCTTATAATGTGCTGTCATAACCAGTAATTTTTATTGTTTCAGTTGTATGCACATTTTAATTGTTTTGAAATTAAATAGAGAAGCACCTTGTCAGTGTATTTTCTGAAAAACTAAGTTCTACTACAGGGGAAAAGTTAAAGAGAAGCTTCTGAAGCTGGTAAGCTCCTGACCAGAGGCTATTAAATGCAATGTTGCCTTGTTCTTGCTCTTGGAGCATGCAAATTCTATCAGGAAAAGTATGTCTTCAGTTACCCATTCTATCAGACTATCAGGATTTGATTTCTCCTATGTGTGTGGGTTCATATATCAGGATCAATTAACTGAATGATCTAATAGTGGGAAACTTCCCCCCCTCAAATTCACCATCCTTGCCTAATGTTGGCTAGAGGTGTGGTGGTTACCACATGTTAGTTAAGAAGTAGTAAAATGAGGGATTATTTTGTGAGTTTTCAGCCCACAAAATGGGTGAATATGTTTTTATATGTAAGAACTTAATGTGACAGCAAAGCTTTTGGACCTTTTTTTCCCCCCAACATGCATTAATATTCATCACTGTCACTTTCTGACAGCTGGCTATTCATTCTGGATATTGACTTAAGAGTGAAACAATGCTAAATGACAATGAACCCCCAACTTAATTAGGTAAACTATTGCCTGTGACAAAATGTGCTTCAAACTTCTTGTTTACTTCTACATTTCATGTAGGCTGCAGGTTTAAAAAGAGGATTCATTTTTAGTTTTCCTCCTAGAGCTACTGACTTCTCCCCTCCCTGTAGATTTTTTTTAATGGGTTACCTGAGGTAATTCTTGAGACATTCAAGCTCCAAATATAGAATGACCACAATAGAATTCCAAATGAAAGCTTTGAGTGTGTTCCTACATGTTTTATTTAACAGCTTCTCAATTTAGGGTCACATGTTTTGGATTCCAGCTAGTTAAATTTTTAGCAGTCTTTGAGGATTTAATGTAACATACAAAACTCTTGCATTTAGGCATTCTCATGGTAGATCTTCTCAGATATGATAGCTGAAAAGAAAAATGACTTTTTTCCTAAGCTACCTTCAGATAGAACTTCTGAGTTACAAGCCCCTGTCCTTGGATGTAGATTCCCTTCCACTGATAACACTGATCAGTGAGGTGTATCCTTCGTGGGTCAGATAGTTTTAGGCAGACAGAGTAAAACACACTTGAGAGCTCTTACGCTCCTGTTGAGAGCTGTTCACATTGATTTAGCTTGGGAAGGGCTGGAGTTTGAATAGCCTGTCAAATTTGGGTCATTTGAGCTGACTGCAATAACCTCCCATATAGGATTCTGACCTTGCAGCTGTGGTAATCAACCAAGACCATAATTTTCTTGTAATTCTGTGTATAATAGTTAATGTACGTTTGTAGTATCTATACAATTACCAGGGAATGAGAATCCTGCTGCACTTCCATAACACAGAGGGAAGGAATGATTCCTATATGAAAGAGCTTCCAGTTTGTCACAAAAGAAAATGGATGGTGGGACATGGAGACCTAGCAGTGTTTGCTCCATGGTTGGTTTGTCATGACAGTGCAGAAAAAGTAGTGCTAAAGGCTTGATTAATAAGACATGAACAAGAAATATTTGTGGCTGTCTTTGGAAATAAATGGGAAAGCTGCCTGTCTCCAGTCTAATAATCCTCCTGCCCTATCTACCCTCTCCATGTCTGCCTGCAGCAATGAAAGTGTAGGAGTTTGAAGCAAGAGTTCTCTTTAGCAGGATTATATGAAATTCTCATAAAATGAGAGCAGCACAACTTCACAGACACAATTTAAGTTGAAATAACTATTTGAAAACCTATTATAGAAGAGTCCCTGCACAAAGAATGTATTAGTTTAACAAAACCAATTTCAGTTAACCTGGCATGACTTCAGTAACCAGATTCCATGGGAATTGCCTACATTCTGCTAGCCCTGTATCAGTGGTTCATGGTTGCTGTATAAACATAATTTTCTAGTTATAGAAGCTTTTATATAAATGTAATTCGTGGCATTATTATCCAGTTTTGACTAATACATGTTTTACAAAGTGCAGAGCAAAGTAGCTGTTCTGCTGTGAATGGGCATCCTCTTCCATTATTTGCATATTAAAATCATTGTTTCCTCCAGTGTGTATCCTCAAATGAAACCTCATGAAAGTATCTGATGAAATATGTCAGTTAAAATACCTGTTTTATTTAAAAATACCCATACTTTTTCATTCTTTGCTTTTACAAAGTGTAGAGGTGTGACTGCTTTGGCAAGTTAAGGCAATTCAGAGATATCTAAAGTCTTACGTGACATGAGGTTAAAAACCAAATTACACAGCCTTGAAATATGACAAGGCAGACTTTGTTCTACTGCAATAAGGTAGGTTTTAAAAATAAAAAACTCCCAGAACATAATAATTTTGTTCTTATCCAAGAGATTTTATTATTTACTAGTAATCTTTTTTTTTTTTTCTTTTTTTCTTTTTCTTTTTTTTCTTTTTTTTACTTATAAGTTTGATAAACAGCCTGAACTTTCATATGGTACTGAAAATAAGCTGCTTGACGAAGAGGCCAGCTGTAGTTTGTGAGAGTTTTTCCTAGTGCATGCTTTTTTAACTCGAGTGCTTTTATCTCCTCTGAAAATTATCCCCATTCTTGGTTCATGATGGTATCTTTGTTTTGGCCACTGTTCTGGAGCTAATGTAGGTCTTTTCTGGGAAGTACAGCACTGCTCTCCCCATGTGAAACATACTTCTGCTGCTTTGGAGCCATGACAGAGTTCAGCCAAGATTGCTAATGATTTCTGTTCCAGTGCTGCATGAGAGTGTGTTGAGACAAGAGATCTCCAAAATGTGCCATGAATGTAAGGAAATGGGAGAAAAAAAGAAAAATACTAAAATTTCTAAAATAGGATAGAGAAAATAAACTGTTTATTCAAATCCACTTACATCTAAAGGAATAGAGTAACAATCTTCATAATATCAGGAAGGTTGGGAAATAATGCAGAGCTGATAGTAATGAACTGAACTTACAGCATCTGTCTTCTCATATCCATTTCCCACTGCAGCTAAAAAATGAGGAGCCCTAAACTAATTTAAAACCACAGTTTTTAATTTTGAGCTGTGGTGGTTTTTGCTTTTCATATGAGAACCTAATGAACCACAGCATGCAGATCACAGTTTTGCTCATTAAATTTTAGGAATGTTCATTTCTTATATGTGTTTATAATAAGTAGTTCCTGTTTATAATAAGATACAGCATGATGCTCAATATAATTTTATAAGGCAAGATGGAAATGAGTTTTTTCATATCTTGAAAATATAAAAATATGTTTGAATGTCTTCTAAGGATGCAGCAGCCTTGTTAGGAAAATGTACTTCTGTTGAATCAGTGGAATGGAGCACATACCTAAAAGGTATGCACATTTTTTATTAAAAAAAAAAAAAAAGGTGGTTTTGGTGATCCATGCTTCAGTCCTGAGAAAGCTTTTTCTGCATTACACTTAAGTATTATCCTCTTATGTCTGAGGATGTATTGGGAGGCATTGGCATATAAATATACTGGTAAATATCTTTCTTTTAGAAGGGATTTATTTCTGAGGATTATACAGGTGCAGGAGGGTTGCAGATGTAACTACATTTATTTATAAAATATGTGTACTATGCCTTATAATTACTTTCAAAAGTGTATAAATGCACTTGTTTGAAGGAACAAGGAAAAACTTTTTTCCCATGTGTTTTTTTTAAAATTTATTTTAACTTACTAGAGTTATGAAGGGTGCTTTGGTGGTGATTGGAGCAAAAGTAAGGAACAAACAGATTTCTGGATCAAATTAATGAGTTAGCTGAGATTAATTGCTGCAGTCTAAGATGTTGACAAAGTAGATTCTAGTAGGGTTTTTCAAAATATTTATGGCAATTATAAATTTCAGTGTGAGATGCAGAAAGACCACTGTCTCTCTTATTTAAGCCTACTTTTGTCCAAAGGAACTTTGAAAAGGTCGTAGTCCACATTTTTTGAGAGTTTTCATACTTAGAACATTATTAGGGAAAAATTTCTTCT
>WBNO01028808.1:0-33074 GCA_013400575.1 Peucedramus taeniatus | reverse complement strand
AATTGTTTCATTAAAATGAAAGTTTTGAAAGATAATTTTTCTGGCCCAGTGTTTTATACCTGTCAGTTACAAACAGTAACCATATCTACAACGATTTGTCTGATATTTTCTATAACAAAATTGACTATAGAACATATTATGAAACCTTTGCTTCCATATGACACATGCAATTTAAATTGAATTATGTTTTTCATAGTCCCACTTAATAAGAAAACAATTTATATGTGGAAAAATATAAAATAAGGCTGATTAAATTAATCTGATTTGATATATTTTTGAGGCACAAGAGCTTGGTTTTCAATGTTTTATGACAGCACACATGCAGATGACATTTTTATTATATGATAAAAGGCTATGAAGTAAAATCCACGTTGTGCCTGTTTTCACTGAAGTTTGATGCTTTTAGGTTGTTGCTGTCAGTACTGTTTTGTTCTGAAACAGTGAACACGTTAAAATATCCTTAAAGTAGTTTGTTTTTTTTTTTTTTTTTAACCCCAGCTATGACCCTTAAGCAGATTAGAGACAGGGCTAAGAGTTCTATTTAAGTTAATGTTAGATGACAAAAATCTTGCTATTTTATTTACTGAAAACCCCAAATGTTTTGACATGGGTGAACTTTGTGATGGCTTCTGGATGGAAGTGCATATAACTGGAGATTTCATTGTCAGGTGTAGCCAAGATACATTCATGCACAAATACAGAGACTCATGTTTTTAGATGCTTAAATACTGGAGGTAATCTAAGAAATTCTGACAAATTGTTTGCTGCTGTCAAAGCCCTGGAGATCCATTAGAATTGCCAGTACTAGGAGTTAATAAAATTTGAAACAGCAATACCCAATTCTAAGCATAATGAACAAACCTCTTATAGCTATAACAAAAGAATTTTTAAATCAGAACAGAAAAAGTTTGGAGAGGTTTCAGCAGAAGTTTCCTTTACACATGGAAGAAAGTCATCTTTGGGGTGGCTGACAATAGAGCTCCACGTATTGAAGTTCAGTCACGATAGAGAGAAAATGTAGGCAGCAAGACTGGATGGTTTTGGCATTGTAAACACTTGAAAATCAGCATGTTTGATGCATCTAAGAAAGTAGGTCATGCACAATGCAGGTCCCAAGAGTACTCCAGATTTCAAGAGAATTAGGTACGATGACGGAACTATTGTCTTCCCACTTTGCTTTCAGTTAATAAGATGAAAGTAATGCTCACAGTAATTTTATGTGCTCTCAAAGATTAAAAATGTTCTGTGGTGTGCTCTGCTTGTTCTGCTGAGCAACGCTGGCCCACTTGTTAGAGGACAGGTGAAGTGGTAATCTAAGATAAGTCATGAGCTATTTTTTGGATGATGTCTGTGTATGTCCTTTCTAGAGTTCTAGGAATTCCATGGCTTTTCCATGAATAGACTTACTCATTAATTTTTATCTGGGGTATATGAAGTGTCCCCTTCTGTACTCACAATGGCAACAGAAGTTACGTTTGGTTTTTTCTTCCTTTGTAAGCACATGAGATCTGTGAGGGACATCTGAATGACTGTCTGGATGGGCAGAAAGAGATTAGGAGGACAAAAGTATCAAGTTGAGATTTCCCCCCCCGCCTAATTCGTCCTTATTTTTATATAATAGAACTTCACATTTTTTACCTGTTTTCAAAGCCCTGGTGAGAACAGGCCATTTCTGTCTTATTTCAAAGGAACACCTTCCTGCCTGACTTTACAGTCTCTTGCTCCAGCTGTGGCTTCAGTTCGTCAATTCACTCAGTTCTGGGTGCTGCAGAATTCTGATAATGAGACTTTGTCATTTTATATAGGTCATCACAAGGACCCAAGGACAGAAATCAGATAAGAGGAAGCAATTGGAAAGGAAATGTGAAAATTCAGTGACCATATCTTTTAATAGGGAGCTAATTGGGTAAAAACTTTTAATCCAGAAGTTTGATTAGCAAAGCCTTGGTTAGGATTTAAGACATTATACTTAATGGCCTTTCCTTTCTGGGTGGAAGACATTTTGTGATGTTCGTGGATTCAGACACTTTAAAATGCAGAGGCTCCCTGTGCCTGCCAGGATTTTCCATGGAATCCAGGTAGAACAAGTGTTAGTGAATATTTAACATTTTTGCAGGTAAAATCACTATGCAGAAGACTGAATATTGGAAAGGTTCTCTCCTCCTCTCCCTCATTTTACACATCTTCCTTTTGGCTTAGAAATGTAGTATTTAGCAGCCAAGGGTACCCTGGAGTGTATGAAAAAATCTCTGCAGAATCCAGGGGATTTTGCCTAGCAAGGGGATTAGCACTATCATCAATTTGTAGAGTTTTCTTTGATCTTTGAGAGATTGCAAAATTATGATGACCCATGGAGCAGAGGATCCAAATAAAATTCAGCAGGTCATTAGTAAAATAATTGTTGATGGCAACACTAAAAGGCCAAGTCAGGCTTGGATTAAATTATGATTTAGCATTATATGAATACAAAAAAAAATTTTGAACATAGTCCACAAACTTAGTCTGGTGTAATTATTAGCATCTAATGCACCAACAGTAAGAGGTGAATTCTGATAAGTGTGTGCTTGTGTTAGTAAAAATCACAGTTAAATGTTTGTCTTCATTCACTGAAAACAAACTGAAGAAAGTGCAAGATTTCAACAAAGTAAACTATAGGGATGTGTGCCAATGAATATCAGGTTTTGGATGTAAATATTGGATGCAGGGCCCTTTATCAAGTTTTTACTTTACTTTGCTTTTAACTTGTAATTTGAGAATGTGTTGTAATTTATAACACTTTTGCATGACTTCTGGCTTATCCTCAAAATGTTACTGTATCTTCAAATTAGTGGAACAAAATGTAAATCCACTTTAGATAAAGAAGTGAATATAAAAAGTCTTCCATAATTTTCTGTGTCTTGAAAGACTCAAGGATTCAGACTGAAAAAAAAAAGAAAGTATTTTAAACTGGACTACTTTCTGGGACAGATACAGACAAAAGATGTGTACTTTTTTGTTTTTTGCTTTATGTGTAAAGTTCTCTTAACCAGTGTGGAATTTACTATCGTTCCATCTTACCTATGTGAAATTCTTAGAGAAGTTAGGCTGCATTTTCTTTAAAAGAAAATTGATAAATGTAAGCTTTACATTTCAAGAAGCAAATTAAAATTGCGCCTAAATATTGTTATACACAATCAGAGTTTGTTGATATGTAAGGGTGCAGTTATAGCAAGAGTTCAGAAAGGGACATATTTCCACAAGGCATATTTTAAGAACTTAGCTTTGAGTGATAGAGGAGTGGGGAGAACGTGAGTTTTTGTATTTGGCTACAATAGAACCAAAGCTGTGACCTGCAGTGGACACAGTCTGAAACGAAATTTGTGAACTCAAGAAACTGAAGAATGAGTTACAGAAACCTTTGCTTGAGAGTCACACGTTCCCTAAGCACCAAGACACACTGTAATGTATTCTGTAGATCTAAGAGGATTCTGAAAGGAGTAAATTCCTGCTTAGTTCAACAGGCACAGCAGTGAAACGTGACATTCTCCCATTTTATCAATGTGGAAAAGAAGGGTGAATGCAACAAGGTAAGAAAGCGAACAATGGATGGAGCTGATGAGTAAAAGGTCAACTGTAAGATAGAAATATCTCATCCTGAAGATAAAAGTCTCAATCACTCTTGCTGCTGGAAAAGCAGAGAGAGCATATTTCACGTGTGTGATTTTTTTTCCCTTCTCTTGCATAAAGATAAAGCCACATTTCTAAAACAGTTAAGCAAATTTCCACTGTAAGACTACGAGAGCCTTTATAGGATGGACTGACATTAAATCACAGAAATGTGGCCCATTTCTAACAATCTCAGGCTGATTGATCAAAAAAGATCAAGGGATCTTTTTTGAATGCCAAAGAGAAGACATTTTATTTTGTATTATATAAAAGTAGATGGGCTGCTGTCCCATGAATATTACATAGGTTATTTTTCTCTAACACCACCCCCTACCTCCCAGCTTGCTATGTAGTGTGTTATTATTTTGGAAGTTGTAATTGCTGTAAGAAACAGCAAAACCAGGAAAATTTCTGATGTGTTTTTTGAAAGCACGATTTTTAAGGCATATGACAGTAATACACAATGAACTAAGTGATCTATGGAACATTTTTTTTGATTCTAACTATGCTGTTCATTTATGTTTAGTATTTATGAAATAATTTATATTTTAACTGTTTCTCTTCCAAATTTTGCTTTTCCTCTCAAATATTTTTTGACAACAACCTTAGTTGTTGTGTTTTAGTTTGTTTACTCCCAACCCTTCCATCCCTAATGCAATTTCATGATGGCAATGCACACTATCTGGTGCTTGGCTTTTGGCCTGTGGGTAAATATTGATTGTAAGAAAAATTAAGGTCGATGTCCTGTTTGGTTCAGTTTTTTGCTGCAGAGATCAGAGAATCTGTAGTATTAAGGAGTGTGCAAACATTCATTTTATATTCTTGTGATTTGCCAGGTGTTTTGACTTTTTCATATCAATTTTGGGAAACTGTATTTAAAGAATGTGGGATATATTTTTACCAGTATTTTTTTCCTCAGCCTCAGGGGTGTTGTTTGCATTGTTAGGTCATTTCTGTACTGCTGGCTGCTGTGGGGTGTAACTTGTCATATTTTGACAAGTTATGGAGAAAAGACTTGATGCTAAATCAAGAGAATTTCTGTCATCTAGCTATGCAAGTGCTTGAATATTAACAATGTAGGTGTCATGCATTGCTTCAGTTGTAGGGTGTCAGTATTTCTTGTAGAATATAAACTCTGCTGTCTTTGTCATGTCACTCAGTATTTTACTCCTTGCTTTGTCAATCAGTAGCTTGTTCTATCTCAGGGTCTGATTGTTTTTTATAGTTCTTAACTAACAACTTAAGCTCAGTTTTCCTTCAGTATGAAAATATCTTATACTAGTTAGCTGAGTTTTGTAAATAGAGCTGACACATTTTTCTAGGTGAGCTTGATATAGTTGGAAAATGCTAACAAGCTAATTATTGTGTCTGTTAGGAATTCAAAGGAACAATGGTATAGTTTGTGGGGTAGTCATATGTAATATGGAGTCATATGCATTTTTTGGTAAGAGCTCTTTATGGGAAATAAAAATTGCAGGGAGAAAAGGTTGAAGTATTCTCTGGGAGCAGAAAAGGAGTTAGTTAAGATTAGTCTAAAAATGTTTAGTGCATTTGTTTGTCTTGGGTAGTAAATCTTGGCCACAGAAAGGCTGATGAAGATACAGTATGTGTCTACTGGGATGGAGATAAAAAGATAGTTTTATTTTTGGAAATATTTCAGTATTTCTATAATAAGCAGAGCAGGTAAATAGGTGAAATAGATCCGCTGGCTTTTATCTAAAAAAAAAAGAGAGAAAGAAAGAATGTATGATAATGCTTTGTTTTGCAAGATCATTGCAATTTGAAATCTAATAAGGATTGATGATGAAGAACCATATTAAATGGCAGGCATAATTTTCTACTTAAAGAATAAGTACAGTTGCAGTAGGGTATATTCTAAATTGTGAATGTAAGTCCAATTTCAGCACTCTAGAGCGCATTTTTAGTTCCAAGCTGATTATATTGTGGACACGAAAATATGACTAGTTACCAACATATGGAAAGTTATTGTAAAGGAAACAGAGTAATTATTGTAGGCATTTTAGCAGATGGTTTGTTATCTAAAAACAGCATTGCTTTGCTTTGCTTTTATTTTTCTGTCTTTGCAATCAGAGTGAGCAGAAGGAACATACCCTAAAGAAATTTAGGATGGGATGGTGTCATGCTTCAATCTGCTTGTAATACCAGCCTTTCAGTTTCCAAATATTTGTCTGGCAGATCTCTACATGTTTGTGGTGGAAAATGGCTTTATTTTTTATGTGCTAGGTACCACAGCAAGGAGTTACAGGCACACCTACAGCACTACTTGCTGCCAGTCTACTGGCTTATGAGGGAGGGGTTTCTGTGGTTGGTTGTTCAGTTAGTATAGCCAATTTTTCTTAGTTGTATTTCAGACATAAATAACATTGACTGTGTTCCACACAAGACTAAAATTGCAATGCAAGGAAGTCATAATTGAGGTTGTTCCTTTGCTTTTTATTGAGATTCAAGTTCTATTTGTGATCATAAATTAAAATTAAATTGCTCATTATTTTATTCTTACTTGACATTATTTTGTGCAAGAAATTATTTCTGAATGTCTTCATCAAATATGCAATCTGTTTGAATAATGGATAATAAAAAAGTAACAGAAGTGTGACAAACCAAGCTGGAAATATATTGGCAAAGCAATGTCACAAAGCTTGTGCTTGAGGCATGTGCTTGTATCTTACTTTTCAATCTGTTTCCAAATTCAATACTAATTCACAAGACCAAGAAGATCCCTTAAAACATTTTTGGCTCGCAGACTTCACTTTACTCTCTGAATCTATTGAGGGCCAGTGTGTGACTGCCAGAACTGGACTGACATTTAACCTGAATGTACCTAGTCACCAAATTCCAGTAAAATTGTCATGGTAGTAGTTCATTCCTGGTAAGATGTTATGGACTTTAAATGAATAGAAGTGAAGCCATTGGCAAAATGACACTTTTTGGATATAATTATGTTTATTATTTGTTCATATTTTCTCTATACCTATGTTTTAAATATATGTGTTCCAGCTAATTATTTGTGCAGAAGTTGACACTGGGACTGAAACAGTCCATTTCACTGCATGTGTTGTGTTAGGCTTTCTAGAGGTCTGTCCCTTTGTTCCACTTGATATGGCAAAAGCAGATAGTGAAATATAATTCAGTCTTGCTGAAAGCCCTAGTGAGCAAAATTTTTTATCTGGTTATCTGATTTAAATGGGAATTTAATGTTTCATTTACTCTTATTTCCTTTTGCTGTCACAGGAAGCCCTTGATTTGGTAGAGGAGACCAGAAGAATAGAAGTCACTTTTTACATACTGTATCTCTCCACCCTTTAGCCTTCAAACATAATTTCAGTAGTGTTTGACAAATCTGGATTTACTTCTCTCAGAGGTTAAGACCATGAGGTCTTAACACAGTTTGTGGTGATTGGGATGGGGCTGTGGGAGCCTCATCCCCAGTGGGTGCAGCTGTGAGAAGCAGGTGAGCAGCACTGACAGCAATGAGCCAGGGAGTGCCCAGGGGCACTGACCAAGCACCAAAGGGAGCAGAGGGCACACAGGGGCAATGCAGGAACATGAGGGGTGTAAAAGGCTGGGCTAAAGAACAAGAAGGGATGACTCTTGCAGCCTTCTGAAGTGGCATGGTGTTACTCTGTGTGGGTTGAAGTCTTCTGAAATTGTGTGATGATACTGTGTATCATCTCAGCTGTGACATGTGCTGTGACAATGAGGATTTAATATTTATCTGACTGTAGTTTGGCCACAAATGTATTGTGCTTCTGTCTCTTTATTTTTTTTTTATTCTTCCAGTGTATATTTGGCCCTGGAATTCAAGGAGGTACTTATAGAGGGTGGATATGAAGATGGATTATCGAAAGTGACTGGAGTTTCTCTGAATCAAATGGAGGAATTTTAGGATAATGGATTGTTTACTGCCAAGCAATATTGATCCTTCCACATGAGCTTGTAATTCAGCAACAGATCATTTGAGCAGGGAGGGAAAATGGTATGGATTTGGTAAACTAGCAAAGCAGACTCTAAGGTTGTAAAGAGGGGTGCTTTTTTTTTTAGTGATTTTTGGAGAGGAGAGTGGATTTTGCGAGCCCAAATACAAGAAAGCTTTTGGACTGACTTGTAACCCAAGTATCCTAGTGTGGCTTGCACAATGGAAAAGGCTTTTGGTCACCTACTGTTGATTTTCCCCCCCATTCTTTTCTTACTCCTTTTCTTTCCTTTTCACCCTTTCAAAAGGGTGCATGTCTGAAATCTCAGTGTCTGAATGTTGGTTGACTTCATTGTCAGAGGTAAGTGATGAGCTAGAGTTGTCCCCAATGAAATCCCTGTTGAGGACTCCTCACAGACTATTCTGGGTTGGAAGGGACCCGCTACGAGAGGGTTTCTCCTGAAACAAGTGCACAGATATTTGGATGGTGATGTCCTTCAAACAGGAGGTTAAAGTGATATTGGGGGTGCCTGTGAAAGGGTCCTTAAGGATTTGAACCCAGAGAGACAAGAGTGAAACTGGAGTGAGTAAATGAAATGTTACAGAAACCCAGAGTTTGTAAGAAGTTCAGTCTTTTTGTGAATATCCATCAGAGCTCACAGAAGGTATCAAGAGTTGTTTTCATCTTAATTCCTAATACCTGTTAGGCAGGGTAATGGTATTTTCTAGGATACTTATTGATTCTTTAATTCTGAATCTTATTCTGAATTTGCAACTTATACCTCTTTACTAAAGGATGCATTAGTCCATTGCTCATTAGAAGTTCAGTTCCAACATATGTTTGACTGTCCAGACCAGCCTCTGAGGCTGTGACTGCAGTACATTTTCCATGATGGTACTTCAATTGTGTTATATTTTAGAATTTATAGAGAACTTAAAGAAAACTTGATCAAGAAGCAGTAGTATTGTGATGAAGAATTTCACAAGAATGTTTTTTTCAAAGGTGAGCAGCAGCAGCCCAATTTTTCCTGAAGAAGAGAGAAATGGAACTATATTATTTTCAGAGTGTTTCTGTTCCAAAATGTAGGTCTCAGTAGTTCTAAAAATTCTTTCTGCTGTGCCCTGCAATAGATGGATTGTTGTATTCCTCCTACATATTTACTTAGAAAATAAAAGCAATAATGGAAAGCTTATATATGTGCATAAATAAAATTTTTGTCTTTAAGTCTTCAGAATTTAATTTTTTACATCTTTTTCTCCTTAGACTGTAATTTCAGAAAGTTGTGCTTTAGGTTTCTAAGTATTTTGCAGCTGAATGCTTCAAGAATGCATCTGTAGGGGGAGATTTCATCTTAAAGCTGTAGTACCAAATCTAGTAAGAATAACTGACTTATTTTTTAAATGTTTGCATATTCATGTGTAAAATACTTGTGTTCTTCTGTCTTTGCAATAGAAATCTATTTTTGGAGGCAAAAAGCTGTAGCACTAGCCATATCTCTCCCTTTCTTTCATCTGTAATTTAGTACCTTGATGGAATTGAGAAAATGATGTTGAGCCCATGATTGATAATCTTAAAATATTAGAAAATCAAGCTGATTCTGTGATTAGACTTTTTGATTAATTAATACTTCTTTCTCTTGTATTGGCAAAATAATTTTAGGTCTGTCCTGGTCAACTTCTCTTAGCTTTTTTTGCTCTCGCTCTAGACTCTCTGTCAGTATCTATTTCCTAATGTATTTCAGAGTTGGCTCTTTTCTACATTAAAGAAGAAATTACTCAAAAAAAGAACTTTTCATTTTGATTTAGAAAACCCATTCTTGTTTCCCAAAGAAATATTTTTGTTGGGTCTTAAATAACTTTTGTAATGCAAAAGGTAAGTCAGTGGGAAGAAGTTTGCCAGGTTTAATACCAAATCACGTCAGGGTTTGTCTCCTGTCTATAAAGAAGCAAGACAAATGAAGAGAAAATAACTTTTTTCTCACTTTTCTTTTTGTTCTCCATACTTTCGTTACCCTTTTAACTACTTACGTAAAACAATTTTTGAATCAACTAACAGTGAAAGAACAAGGACTAATGACAAAATTTATACCTCAATGAGGTTATGTTGTGTTCTTCCATTTTGCAAATACAGCATTAAGAATCTACTCCACTGCACTTTCTATCCTCAGAGGGAAAGGCAGTGGTGTAGTGCCTTAAAATATCATGTAACCTGACATAATAAGATGTGTAGGATATGGTACAGCAGGGATTTAATGAGCCATTTTCTTGTCCATCATCAGAAACTTCCTGCAAGGCATGCCCATAGGAGTGGTTTAAAATCGTTACTTCTCTTTTTTTTCTATTTTTCCTATCTTTTAAAAGTAGCTTGTTGTAGTATAAATGTGTTTGCTAAAGGTCAAGGACAAAATGCTGATGCAAGATGTGTATGTGTAAGTTTCAGTAATTTAAAAAAAGCCTGGCATTTGTCAAAAGAGGCCATCTCATCCCATGATGTAAATACATGGAATGCACAAATTGAATTTTCTGTTGGGCCCCCAGAGACAGAGATATTGTGCAAAAGGTGCTCAACTGTTTTGCTGTTTGTAGACTTGGTGTTTGGCTGCCTGTTCAAATGTTTCCTGAATCACCATCTTTCAGTACAGTTACAACAGAGGAAGTGGCATTTTTAATATTGTGACTAACACTTGTATCAGAGCTAAGCATTCTGAGCGACGGTGTCCAAGTGCCTCACTAATGCATGACATGGAGGCAATATGCTGGGTGATAACCCCAGAAATAACCTAGAATTCTTTTACAGTGCCAGGAAATACTCTCTTGAATTCTTGTAGCTGTTTCTAAAGGAGATAAGTGCTTCAGCCCCTAAAAACCTGATAATCTGAGGGAAAATCATATCAATAAACACTTCTTGTTGCCTCTGGAGTGCTCTCAGACACTCTTATGTGTCTTGTAATCTATTATATCATAAATAGATATAGGAGAGTGCCTTTCAAAAGCCCTGATGTTTGCCACCAAAAATGAATGTTTTGTTATACGAATTAATGGAAACTTGAAAAAATACACAGAAAACTATTAATAATGTAAGCATACATGAAGGACTCTAACTGATGAAAGGCTGCTGGAGTGATCTGCAGGAAACACAATTTTGCTGCTGTTGCCTTTGTGTTCCATACAAAACTTCCCTGCATGGTTGTGATCAGAGCTGGAGCTCCTTGCCCTCACAGTTCCCCTGGGTCATTGCTGTTGGGTATTGTGCAGGGGAATGGGGATGTGCAGAACCTCAGAGAGGCTGTGTCCAAACCAGCCAGGACAATCTGGGCCTTGAACAGAGTGAGTAGAGAGTCATGGGTCATATAGATAGGAAATGATGTACAGTGTCAAAACAAATGAGAATTGATCTAAAAGCTGCTTTTAATATTTTGATTACTGTGATGAAAGGGCCAGAGAAAAGAGCAGAAAAATATCATAATACCAGTATATAAATCCCAGATATACCCACATGTCTGGTACTCTCTTTCCACATCCTAAAGGGATACTGAATGAAAGCAAGGTGTATGAAACAGCTTCTAAATCTAAATTCTCAGACTTACTTTGTTCACCTCTTTCTCAAACACAGTTGTGGTAGAAGTCTCTTAAAACTGTAAGTGATTTAAAGAAGAGCAATGTATTTGCTAAATGTCATAAAATAAGGCATAGGGACATATAATAAAATCACCAAATTTTAATCAGCAAGAAGACCAACATTTAGTTATTACCCTTAAGATTTTTTAGATGCTATGAAGTATTGCATCAGAAAATTAAAAGCCTAATTCATAGCATCAAATAATGAAGGGATAAATAAGTTTTGGTATTACTAGCTGAAATAGCAGATTTGAAGTCATTCAAAGAGAGTAATAATGGATTTGGAGAAGTAAATAATATGGGGGGAAATGACCTGTGACATAGGTTTCAGCTTGTCTGGATACAGACTAATTCATGAGGGTAAACCATCAGAAGAGAAATTTAAGTGACAAAAGTTGTAGAATGGCATTGTTTAAAACCCACACTTGTTTCTAGAGTTTCTAGTGGACAGCAAAATGACAGCATGCACACGATGAAGTTTGAGGACAGATATAAAGTCTTTTGATGTATGACCTCAGAACAAAATTCATAGGAGAGCTTATTTGGGTCACAGCCCTGCTTTCTACAGTGCTAGAAAAATGGGCTGTACAGTATTATGTCTGATTTAATGTATTCCAATGTTTAGACCAACTGAAAGAGAGACTTGGGCAGAAGCAGCCCTGTAATGATTTATGCCCTGTAGGGGCAGGGCCCCTTCATTTGTGCCCTTTCATCTAGAAGGGGTACAAATCCTGTCATTTCTTTCAGGAACTGTTCATTAATATTGTAATGCATTTGGTAAAAGCTGGGATCTTTAGGGCAGATTTGAAATGATAGATGATGAGTTTGTTGCTGGGCTGAACCTTGACTCGCTTTACCATTTCTGCCACATCTTTCATCATGGTGAACAATGAGTATGCATGGCATCTTGGAGACACCAGTAAGAACACATAACAAGCAAGTTTCCTCTTGACATCTCTGATGTGACAGTGAACACACTGAGAGGCAATTCCCCTATTTATAGTGACAGGCTCCCCGCAACTTGCTTCAGGAGACCTGAGATTGCATACAACTGTCCCAGAGAGGTAGGCTATGCACCAAATTTTCATTTTCCTAGACCGAGAGATTTTTGAATTGTTCTATCAGGAAGCACATTCCTCTGCACTAAATAAAAGTCTGTGTGCATAACCAGAAGGTCTGAGAGTGATTGAGTAGCTGAAATTAAAAGAAAATATTTAAAACCTAGCGTGAGAAGGTTTGTGCTGGCATAGACAAACAAGACAAAAACCTGGACAATTGTTACTGGATGGCACGGGAAAAATTATAATACATCTTAATACAATTTTAGAAGGTCTTTTGGACCTTAAGATAAATTTGTTTTTTGAAAAACAACCCCAGAAAGGATGTTCTACTGACTAGGCAAAACTGCTATTTCGGATGAGGCTAAAAGAAGCACTGCCTCTCACCACTGACTATAAAGACCTATTTTATGGGTCTGCAGACTGGCTTATTCTCAAAGTTCAGGCATATGCTGCTGTTTTCATACCTTATCTAAGTGCTGTAAAGTAACTGAGTTCACCCGGGCTGTCATGAAATGTGAGATACAACGCTGTAGTTGAAAGTGCTTTCACAGAGAGGGATGGTGACAATGGCAGTGAATGCCAACATGAGTGAGTGATGGTGTTTAGCAAGTAGGAACAGAGAAATTTGGGGGTTCTATCTCTGTCCCAACGTTGTTCAAATATCAAATCCAGTTACTTTTTTGCAGTAAAATGGTAAGTTTTACAGGGATGAAGAAGTGGATGTTGATTTGAAACTCTTTGGACATTGCTCTTTATGTGTGGGCAGGTGCTTTGTTATGAGATAAAGATGCCTCCAGCCCTGTCTTAAAATTAAAAATCACTTTTGACCAGAAAACTGTCAGGTTCCTAATCCAGAAAAGAAGGCTTTGAAGCCTTGCCTGCTGTAACAACAGGAGAGCTGAAGTCAGTTTCTTCACACTGGCATCTCTTTTCACCTGCTCTCTGTAGATATCAGGTCTGACATTCCTGTAAATATCAGATGCATAGTGTTGTTCAGGTGTATTAAGTGTATTAATTAAGTGTATTTAGTTGTCAATTTAACCCCCAATAATCATATAAAAATGTAGCTGGGTCTTGGAATTCTAATAATGAGTCCAGAGGATTAAAATCAAGTATATATTATATAAAGGGAAGAGTTTTTAAAAAAGAAATCATGAGGAGTAATATAATCCAAAAACAGAAAACCAGAAGTGTGTACTGAGAGAAAGTGTGTGCTGAGAGACTGCGTTCACGGGTTTGCAATTTTTTCATCTTTCTTTTAGTATTAAAATATTGCCCAACTAGATAATATTTTAACTTTGGATCTGACAGGATGTTTAAGTATGAGAAATAAGCAAAAAATCAGCAGAGCACATAGCTGTGATTTACTGTGCTGTCAGTAGTACTGGATGCAGTGCAGAAATGTTGGTTGTTTGAAAGTGCTGGAGAACCCATCTCATGCTCATCTGTTTGACTCGGTGCATAAGCATTTGCTGTTTTATTGATTGCCAAATGCCTCAGCTGCCAAAATGTCTCCTTTTTGATGTGTTGTGGCTTGAAACGATAACAACTGCTTCTTTTCAACGTCCCCAAATTTTAATTTTCTTCTTCATACTTGATTTGGAAAATGTGACATCAATAAACTGCTGGTTATGTTGCATCTCCTAGGTACCTTATGGATGTGTATATTATCTTTTCCTGTTTTTAGAGCCTCTTGTGGGCAAAAAGATATGAGAATAGCCAGTTGTCACATCTGCTGAGTTTTTCAGGATTTTATGCACTATTGATGGTTCATCTGCAGTTTTATGCACAACTCACTGAGTTATTTAGTCCTTATCTTGTCTATTTAGTCCTATCTTGTCTATTTAGTCCTATCTTGTCTCTTGTCTAGACTGTGTGTCTGTTTTGCTGTAGCTCACCTTGAAAAGTGTGACGCCTCAGACTTGGAAATAGAGAAATGCCCTGAGTACTTGAACTAATGAAGTCTATTTTGTATGAATTTGTGTCTTGAGGTTGATTGATATTGATGCTAAAGAAAATGAGAATGCTGTTGCTGTTCTGTTGCTGAACTTTGGAAACATGCTGTGTCTTGTAGATAATTAAGTGTGAGCTTACACTGTGCACATTTTGTCCCTTAGAGCACCTACATAGGCTTGATCCTTGACCTGGGTGCTTGTTCATGCAATGAAGATAAAATGTTAAATTATTTTTTAGATTTCTAGAAAACTCTCAAATTTGTTTTGTTCAATATTTTTAAGGGTGGACAAACATGTAAAATTCAGCATTCCTGTAGAGAGATTATCTCACACTGCTGTTTTTAAAACAGCTAAAATTTTAGGAATTTAAGATCATATTACTTTGAGTAGGATAAGTAATTTCCTTAGCTAATTTTGAAAATTCAAGTAGCAGATCATTTTGGGATTTTTTTTTCATTAAGATAGGTGGAGTGCATTTCTGCTTGTGCTAGTCCTGATCTCACTATAACTCAGAATATTAATGGCGGAACTTTAAGATTTTGAAATTATATTATCAACCTTAAATTAGCCTGTGACCTATATGGTTAATCTCAAACTTTTATTTATTGGAATTAATAAATCTTTTGTTCAAAAATTTTTAAAAAATCTTGTGCATGTAAGCTGCAAACTTGCTTGCGTGTTTTTTTGTAGAATTCTACTATTCATTTTTTATGAGCATCTTTACTTAATTTCAGCTTTGCACTAGTTCAGCGTAGAAATAAAAAATGTTAGGAATTCTCATATCATTACATATTTTAATGTCCTGTCATAAAAATCTGTTGTGCTGTTGCTCAAGAAAAATTTCTTCTAAAAAGGGAAAACAATATTAAGAATAAAGATACTATTGATCATTCTTTCACTTGCTTAGCTTGCCTACTTGGAATGTAACATTAAATCTGCTGTATTTATAAAAATGGCAAACAATTTCAATGTCCATTCACAACAGGAGAAAGGCAAATATATATTTCAAAAAAAGGGATTGAAAATAATCTGATGAGAAAAGCAGAGAAAAAAAGTAAGGTGCTTCTCAATAAATGTTTATGTACATGCTGACATCTGACAATTTTCAGTGGTTAGTGTGAAGTAGATATTTTCTTTTCATTGAGGGAAAGGAAAAGTGTTCTCATTTTACTTTGCAGTTATTTCAGGATACCTTGAGGTAAGAATGTGCCTGAGGATAGGTGGAGCAAAGCAGTTGGTGTCTGGTAACTTCTTACACAAGGGTAAATCAGCCATTTGCTGGAGCTCTGTTTTGAAAATCTATCACGCTGTTCAAATTCTGATGTGTTATGTTTGCTGGTTTTTCAAAGAGATTTGGGCAGCCATGCTTTGGTTTGCAATTAAATAGACAATTTCTTTAGGCATTTTTTTTCTGCTTCACTGAAGGAAAAAAAAAGTTTTATATCCATTTATTACATTCACTGGCAGTTTCATTACTCTGAATATTCAAAACTCATGGCATGAGAATTGTAGCTTGGAAGAAATCCAAAGTTCTCATTGTTAATGGTGTTTTAAAGAATCATATTCTGAATTATCTGGTAAAGGTTACACTTTATTAGATTTATTGATAGCTTTCCTCATGGGTTGGGCATAGGCTTGAATTGCTAAATTAAAAGAGTAAGTGTTTACTTCTAGAAAGAAGTTGCTTATATTCTATTTTCAGTATGATACAGCTCTTGGTCTTGGCCTTCTAAATTTTGATTAATCTCAATTTCGTCTTGTAGCTTGTAGGTAGTTCCTAATGATTGAAGTTGACATAGCTGCCAAATTCTTGTTTTATGTAATAGAGAAATGTCTTGTCCTGCTTACACTTTTTTGAGGGATAGGAAAGAAAGCCCTGATTGCGCTGACTTCCGGGACCTCTGTGTACAGCACTTTTTATTACTTTGTTGTTGCCCATTCTCTTAAATCCCAGATACTCCAGTCTCAGACTGGTGTCGTTTGTTGCCCATGGGCAGCTCACAGTATGAACAGCCCCATGATGGCACGTCCTTCCTTCTGCTGGATTGTGACATTCCAATTCCTGTACGGCCTGACTCTGAGCACTGTGGTCACCACACCCTGTCATGCAGTGTGTCACTGTGTCCTGGTGCATGTGGGAGAAGAGTTACTTCTGGAGAGTGTCCTTAAATTCACACACAAAGGACATTGCAGGCAGCTTTTAGAGAGCAGCCATTTAAGATGGAGGGTACCTGTGTGATCACGGTGCTGATTGTGTTCTATTTTTATATCCTCATGTGACAAAAAGCTCTCATTCATCCTGACTCTCCTAATCAGAGTATTTTAGCCACTTTTATTTCTGTTGTGTTCGGTCACAGTGGAAAATGAATGCATTATTCAGTGCATCTGAGGAAGAATAGTGTCTAAAGATGCAATATTAAGATGATTTTCCTGTCTATTATGGGTTAATTAGAAGAGTTAATATAACTTAAAATTTTTTCTTGACTTTAAAGTTTGCTGAATAACACTGAAAACACTTCTGTCCATTGGAGCAAAGAAGTGTTCAGAAGAAACCAGAATGGCCACAGAAAGAAGCAAAAAAGAAAGAGAGAAGGACTAACAAACAAACCTGAATAGCCACAGGTTACAGATTTAGCCTTGCCCTACAGGGATGTATTTACTGACTGTATTCATTTGTATTTCAGCGCTGCTTGAGAGCTCCTATTGCCTCTGTCTCTGTGGTTCCCATCCTGGAAAAAAAAATGCTTTCTAACCAGACAACATGGCTAGTGTGAGAAAGGAAGAGTAATCCCCATTTTACAGTTGGAAAGAGGCAGAGATGGAGTCTGGCTGTTCTCAGCTCACACAGGATGTCTCTGGGAGAGCCAAAAATTGAACCCAGATATGTTGCTTGAGTCCTACTGAGTCTCAAGACAGTCTTTTCTCAAAACAGAAGAAAATGCATTTATTTGATATACTCATCTCAATGCTTTTCCTGTGGATACTATTTGGAACATCTGGGTTTTTTTAATATTTAAATTCCTCTTTTTTCCTTGCTTTTCATTTCATAATTAGAACTAGTATTTAATGTGAGATGGAATGGAATTTACAGCTTCACTGTGTGAAGGATTGAATTAGAATAAATTTTAATAATAGTTTGAACATAATTAAACAATTTTTTTTTTCAAAGAGATTACATTTTTAGATAATCTTTATTGTCATTGCTGTGTAAAAGATTTAAATCAGTTTCCATCTCTTCTTCATAAATTGATGCATATGCAGAAATAGATGATATTTCAGATGTGCTTAAAAGGAAAAATATTTCCCCCCCTACTTTATTAAAAGCAGATAATGGCTTAGACTGTAGGTTTTAATTATTTTCTTTGTAAAGTATTCAGAAGTTGATAATTTTCAATGTACCATGCAAATCTTGAAATTGGTGTGTCTGATCCTGGTGATATGCGGTGGATCTTCCCATGATCTCATCTGGGGGAGAAGTTGTTTGCTTTTGTATCGCAGAATTTCTTCAGCAATGTAGGTCCAAAACCAGTTTTACTTTTACTGATTTGAATTTCTCCTAAGATCTTTTTACCAGAACACATGAAGAAACTACCTAAGTCCCAGCCACTTGAATAACTCTCCATATTTGAGAACCACAGCAATTTACCCTGTAACTGGAAAAATTATCACAGGGAGCCATGGGAAGTTGAAAACTTTGGACTATGTTGGTTTTTAATATCTGCAGACTGTTTCAGAGGTAGTGAGTGCTCCTGGACACATGCAAATATCAGCCTTTCACTTGATGGTGGCAGCTTGGCTTTGTTAACAGGTTAACATTTACCATGTAGAATGAATTTAAACAATCTGCTGAATT
This sequence comes from Peucedramus taeniatus, assembly GCA_013400575.1. NCBI lineage: Eukaryota > Metazoa > Chordata > Aves > Passeriformes > Fringillidae > Peucedramus > Peucedramus taeniatus. The sequence goes on along the minus strand of WBNO01028808.1, from coordinate 15,008 downwards.
CTTAACATGACGACTGGATTTACTGGTTTGTTTTTTTTTCCCCATATTTTACTGAAGTTGCAAGCTGGTGTAATATTTTCTGTGGCTGTAGGCAAAAGCAATAAAAACTGACCCAAAAGTTAGTTTTGTACTAACACATCTAAGAGGAGAGTTGCAGGTGGAAGACAGGTTTGGCACAGTGTTTAGGAGCTCATCTGTAGTCTTGGCTTTAGAGTTACCGTTCTATTTTTTGAAGCTCTCTGGAGGATCTACCTGGACTATGTCCAGGTGGAACAAGTAGAACCACTTTGAAGAGAAGGTGAATGAGCATCAACTGACAAATTGGTGTCATGACAAGTAGTACTGGCAGAAATATCTTGCAGATTTACATCCTGCAGTGTTTTATCTTGAAACCTTAGGAAACAATTGGACTGGCTGGCAAATGATCCATGTTTGTGAGTGCGATTCTTAAACAAGCCCAGTTTATGTTATACCTTATTCAATCTGCCTTTGGAAAATTAACTATGATATGAAGGGCACCTTGCTATGCATCTGTCTTAGGATTCTATTGGAAAAATGTTTCAGGGATTACAATTGTCCAGGCATATGGAATAATAATTGCATGCAAATACATTTTATGCTTTTTAGCTTGGCTCTGTCAGCTGCAACGGCTGGCTGTTCCTAATTAGTCAAGGGGCGTATTATAAAAAAAGACAGACTATTAAATGAAAAAATGGGGATGAAAACAAGAAGCCTAAATACAAAATATAATTTCTTAATAGTGACTATGGAAATTCTGTACCTAAAACAACCCTGGATTTTTTAGTAGTGATCATACTGATTTAGTATTTATTCATGGCCCATATGGATTTGTGTTACTTGCTGCCTTCTTTTCTTTGTGCAAGTCTCTGAATATACTGTAAACTGCACAAGGAGTGGCTAAAAAAGAAGCTCATAATTGTGTACTTGCAATATACTTAGGATCAACTCCTAGTTATGACACCTAGGTGTTTTGATTTTTTCTTTTGTTTTGGTTTAGGATTTTTGCTAGCTCTAATTCTGATGTAACCATGCTGTTCACTGTGTCAAAATGTTTCTCAGATCACTTGGCTAACCATTGCTGCCACCTTGGTGAGGACCAGAGAAACCACAGAAACATCACAACCAACACAAGTTAATCAATTTTATTTGGTGATCTCTTTTTATCTGATAATTAAAATGGACTCTTTAGTTCAACAGAAAACCTATGCACAAACGACATTGATTTGTTTTGATTGGCTTATTGGAAGACAAATGAGCTTTTGAATTACTAGTAACTAAGGAATGAGAATGATGATAAAATCCTGTGAAGTGCTTCATAAAACTAAGTTCTGAGGAAGTCCGTGGCTGAAGTTCAACATCTATTAATATTTTTTTATTTTTCATCTAATCTAAACAGTTTAAATTATTTTTACTTCCACTATGTCTGAAAGGGTAGGGGTGCTTCCTAAAGCACAAGGTATTCTTCAGTGCATGGCAGGGGCAGCACTGAGCAGGACTTAATAATTAATTAGACACATCTGTTTCCAGTCAAACATGCTCAAATCAGTTGGCATCAAATAGAATGGATCACACAGCATTTTTTATTATTGTGCTTGTAAAGTGAATGGATGCGTTCAATAATGGGGGGAGTGCCCTTTGTGATTGAAAATGTTATTTTTTCCTTTCTTGTTACTAGGTTTGCACATAATAACCTTAACGTTTTAGATGTGTCAAGAACAATTGAATTACTAGCACAAAATAGGCTTATTTTGAATTTGGATTTATTGTGAAAGCATGAGTAAAGAGCTTATTCAACAATAGGAAATCTGCAGTTCTTTGAAACTCAGATCTAGTCCAAGAAACTAGAATATGAAAAAACTGTTGCAAGCAATTTTTGAACTGGGCTTTGTTCCCATGTCAACACATTTTATCTTCAGTACTCTTAAAGGAAAAGAAATTTTCTATGAATATCTCTGGCACTTGGCAGTGGAGCAAGCTTAAAATGTAACTGACAAACCATAGAACAGAACTAGTTCCTTCCTGAAAATTGTTCTTTTCTGTCACTTAAATATTATGTTGGGAAGAAGAGATTTAGAAATTGTTCTTTGAGAACATAGGTATTCTTTTGATTTGCAGGGAAAAGAGACTTTAAGGAGATAAGCCCTTCTGAACATAAAACCCCATACTTCCTTAATATGTCAAGTTTATATATAAACTTGCCATACAGTTGAGTGTTAACAATGAAGAAGAGTCAGAGCTTGACTAATGTATCACCTTATGTATGAGATGTGTCCCCAAGCAAAGTAAAAAACACTCTGAACTGTGACCAAACCACGAGATAAATTAAGAGACCATATATTTTGGACTGTCTTCTATGGCCTCTAAGCCTTCTACATCAGTCAGGACAAAATCTGACATTTATCATTAACTGTCTCCAAAATTAACTTTCCTAATAATCTTTCCTCTATTTTCTATCCAAAAATGTTAGAGTCTGAGGTATACAAAAATTTGAGTCAAAGAAAGAATGCCAGCTGAGGTCAATAATAGTATTGCTTTATATAAGGAGGTTTTATGTTAGGATTTGGAGTCCCTGACACCAGACCTTTGGATTAGTGGGAAGGAAAAACTCCTAGTGTAGACCCGATGCTTGTTTTTTACATTAATGACATTAAAGGTTTATGTAATTCTCAAGATAATTATAATAAATATTTAATAGTAAATAACTGTGCTTCTTTACTGAGAAATGTAATATGAAGCATTGCTTATGCAGAGAAGAGCAGGAATATTGTACAGGAAAGAATGGAGTAACTTTTAGGACTGGAGCACTTGGGTGAAATTTGCATTCAAAGATGAGGAAATGTCTGAATCCAGTGATGTGTTTTCCCTTTGATGTGAAGACAAGTGAAGGGAGCTGCTTGATGGTCTTGGTCGATGACAGTGAGCCAGCAGTGTGATTTAGCTCTCATTAAGGCAAGCATTTCTTCAGTATTATTTAAGAAGCTGTTTCCAGGACAAGCAAAAGTATTGGTGCTTTTGCAAAAGGCAGTGCTAAACTTTGAAGTCCCAGGTGCAAAACTAAACATGTGTCTGGAGGGAAGGGCTTGTCCTCCCCAAGGAAGCACGGCAAGTACAACTAATTTTTCCAGGAGATGAAACTTGAAGAGTTTGTAGATATATATTTACATAACTATAAATGCATTATGAATGTAAAAGTCAACAGAGAAAACGGAAGACATTTAACCTGAAAGTCAGTGATGACATAAGAAACTACAAAATAGCTGTAGGTAAATTCAGGATGGAAATTAAAGGCATGTAAGGCTTGGACAGCATTTTTCCTACATCACTGAGCTTAGTCTTGTCCATGCTATTACAAATGCTGTTTTATAAACAGTCACAGTTTTGTCCCTGCTTTCTAATTCCTGTTAGAAAGCTTTCAGCAGCCAAATGAGTTGGACTCTGAAACTGCTGTCCATAAAATGAAGTGTAGGTAAAAGGGCCAGCTCTTTTACAAAGGGAATTGTGCCCACAAATAGAATTGTGTGATGCTGTTAGCTCTGACCACACAGCTGCTTTGTAACCTACTGATCTGTACGAGTGCTGTGCCCTTTCCTATTTCTGTTACTTCCTTAAATTCCAACATATCTGATGTTTTCCCTGAATAGGTTACTCTTTTAAGTCTGTTTTTGAAAATTCCTGATAATGAATGGTGGTCACGTTCCTTTTTTGTGTTTATCTCTTTGCTTGAATGTGGCAACAGTGAATTAGCATAAATGGTCTGAGGAAAGTAGTTAATATAGATTAATTTGTATTCTTCTTTAGTCCTTTGAATTTACCTCCTTGAAGATACATCAAAAATGAGTTTGGTTCATAAATATGTTCAGAAGATAAATACAGTAGAGGGAAAGAATCCTGTTTTATGGTATTTTTGAAACCAGAAATAAATCCTTTATAATCAGTAATTGACCTATATGATATGTTTTTTCCAGTTTGTTTCAGATCCTTGTGCCAGCAACCCCTGTCTCCATGGTAACTGCAGCACCAGCGGGGATGGCTACCTCTGTCTCTGCAGTGAAGGCTTTGAGGGAACAAACTGTGAACGCTCCCCCCACAGCCTTGCAGCCTCGGAACGGACAGAGGCCCCCTCAGCCCGGCACAGCAGCCCGGCCTCGGCCACCCTGGAGCCTGACATTGCTCTGCCCCGCTCCAGAGCCACGGTGACGTTACCGACGTGGCAGCCAAAGGCAGGACAGAGAGTTGTGGATCTCAAATGGGATGAAATAGAGGTGAGACTATTGGGTCAAAGTGAAAATTCACTGACAAAAAAACTTTAAAGTGTTGTTTTTGGGTTGTCATTTCTGCATGGTTTCATTATGTCCTCATGAGCAGACTGAAGATATGATCTCTGCCCTGAGTTAATATGCTGGTAAAATTAAAACAAAAACCCATTTGATTCAGGTTATGAGTAATGGACTTAGGTTGACTAGTGTGTTGTATTAGATATTTCTTTGAAATGGGGTAATATTGGTTCTTCCAGTCAATTGTGTGACACCATATCTCCAAACATCAAATAAATTTAGGAAATGCTAAAAGTCAAAGCAATACCTTTAATATATTTTTTGGTATTTGCTGTTTTAATCACATTTTACTACATGTTTCTGCATTATTAAGACAACATAGTTACTTGAGGATTAAAAGTGGTAGTTAATACATGACACAGGGCACAACTCTAGGGATGCAATGACAGTGGTGGTAACTTTTAAATGTTTAAATTTTAAACATTTTTTATAATACCTACAAACAAATATCTCTCAAAACTTAACAATATCTGGTAAAACTACACCTGGAAAGCATACAACATATGATCCTTAAAAAATGTGATCTTTGCTTTCCACTGTGTTGGACTCTGCCCTATTTGTAATGCTTAAATGTTTTGCATAGACTCAAGTATCTGCAAAAATTAAAAAAAAAGATCAAACTTAACCGAGTTATTGTTTATGATCAGCTTAATACCAAGTGCTAGGAATAATGAAACTTGTTGCTGAAAAAATACTTTAATTTCTGTATGTGAAGAATTAGAATTTTTGCGACATCTTTTTCTTTTTGAGAAAGGCCTTGAAATATAATTTTATTTCAGTTTATTCAGGAATAAAAAGGTAAAATGTCAGTTGTATCTTTTTTGAAATGTTTCAATGAGTTTGATTCTCCTGAGGTGTTTTAACATACTGCATAATGAGAAAGTGAGCAGGCAGGAGTTTAATCATGGAACAAGTGTATTTTTCATCACTCCTTGCTAGCCCAAACAAATTTGTTGAAGTTTCCACTGTAAAATTTATTTAATCAATTTTCTGAAAGTAGAATCAGACTATGTAAAAGATATGTTTGGTGTGTTATGACTCTCTGATTTAGCTGAGGTGTAAGTATTTAAAGGGCTGTATTCCATTTCAGTGGGAGTGCTGGTGGGCAATGTCTGGAGCATGAAGCTTTATTTCCTGGAATTCCATCCCCCATATCTTTTATTTTACAGTAGAACATACGCCAGGCACCAAGGATGGAGTTTGGAGAGAGCACTGAAGCAGAAACAAACAATGATCTGCTCTTATTACTTTGTTTAAATGCAGTCTCATCTCTGCATGGGTGGTCCATATGTCCTGATCAATTAAGGGCATGCTCTTCCCTGTACCAGATTTCCCTGGTGTGTCTTCCTCAATCTGTGGTCTGGTGTTGTATAAGGAACATTTCTGCCTGGTTTGCATTTTAGGTAGATTCAGTAAGAATTTCAGTCAAGCAGACAATTCACAAGTGATTATTTCAATAGCTGAAATTCACCCTTCTGCATATCTTTTGTTACCTAAGAAATACAGATAGGTTATCAATTGCTATTGCATGACTAACACTAGCATGGAATTTAATTGCTATCCTATTACAAAACTGCTTGTGTTGATATGTTTTAATTTACTGTGATGGGTCTTTTATTTTTGACAAACCCTCCAGTGTGGCATAATGACCTTCTACCTTGTTCTTTGGAAGTCACAGCGAGAGAGATGATTATCTGAAACAAAGAGATTTCAGTTACTGATTCAAGACATTGTATCCGATCTATATTAACTCAGGAGAGTTGACTTGCCCGAAGGTCTGTGTTCCAAAGCCTCTTTGGTGGAGGTTTCAAAAGTCAAATGTGTTAATAACAAAACCACTATCTTGTTAATAACAAAAACACTATCATTCCTCATAACTGTAAGAACTTTGCAAAACTTGATCCTTTGCTCTCTTAGAAGCAAGAGTAGCTGTAGGTTTTGTCTTGCAAAATACAAAGAGTAGCTGTAGGTATTGTATTGTTTTGATCTTCGTTGAGTTTCAGAGGACAACAAATACCAATATTAGGTTGTTGCTTGTTTTTTATAAATCTTCCAAGACAGTCTGTTTTCCAAATTATTCTATACTGATACTGGAAATGAATTCATGTTCTTCAGACCCTTTTGCCTCTGAGAGATATTTTGCCAAACTCTTTCCAAGTGAAAGCTCTCACTGTCTTGCAAGGATGAAGTTTCCATGAAAGCTTTTCTGGGAAATTTTGGGAACTCAAAGAATGAACACCTGAGAGAAGTAAGCTGTCTAGGAGAGACATGATGTGCGCTTACAGTCGAACATGTTTTCTGTATTCCTTGGATACCTGGGATACATTTAGCACTGCTTGCAGGAATCAACTGTCTCAGTAGTGTCTGTACCAGCAGGTAACACACAGATGTCTTTGGATGCTGTTTAATTTCTGAGTGGTCTTCATATAAGAAATTAATCTTTTTTTGATGCGCAGATTAAGGACTAAAACCATAGATCATATGCAAGAATTTTTTCTCTCAGTTGATTTTCTTTAGTATAGTACGAATTTATCTTTGTGCTCATCCATTGAAAGATAATTCTTTTTCCTACTTGGGGCAACTGGTTCCCCTTGTAAGAGAGATCCAATTAACAATCCACATCCCCCACTTCAATCATCTTTTGTGATACAGTGTATAAGAGATATTTATTAGCCAGTAATGGAGGGAAAAAGAAACCATCTCATTAATCCTACTCAATTAATGGATTTAATAAAGGTTTCAGTGTACAAAATCAACTATGAGATTAGCAGTACTATACTCCTATATACAGCTTTTCATAATAGACCTGAAATTCTTTTCAAAGGAAATCAGCTGTATTATTCCCATTTTACAGACTGAGATGCTGAAGCACAGAGCAGTGAAGTGATTTGCCAGGTGCGCAGCCAGAAATTAGAATGCTGAGCATGTGAGTCCTAGTCTAACCTTCTATTTATACTGCAATTTTGTGCTCAGATTCAAGGGTTTGGAACTAATGATTAGAGGCTACAATAAACTTCTAATTCCCCTTGCAGTGGGGACAGCATTTGTTTTATGTGTGTCCTTAGTAAATTGCAAGCCTTTAGGAGTGTGGCTGAATTAGGTGTAAAATCCTCAGTGTTCCTGCTCTGCAGCAATGGCAAAATTATTCCTTAAGCATATTCTTGAAACAGGAACCTTTAAGTCTTGACTACTTCTATGTGTTGCTAAACGTTTGTGCATTTTTTTTGTCAAAGTATGGTATAGGTACAGGAGGAGGAACAGAACTGAATCTGAACAAAAGCAGAGGAGAGATCCATTTGAGATTGCTAAATACACAATAGAAACTTGATCCTTAAAAATGACATCTTAGGAAAAGCTTTCATAAGGAAATGGGTGAAGGTTTGAGTGTATATATGCTTGTCCTTTTCTTACCTTATTTTCTTGACACTCCTTCTTATTATTGCTGTTAAGTGCTGGAATGTGTAATTTTGGTTTGAATATGGACAGCTCTCCTAACTGTATATAAGATTTGTCTTTGAAATCTCTATAATTTTTCTTTGCTCTGAGAAAAAGATATTCTACAAGCACATAAGGAGAATGAAGGAAACACAGATTTTGATAGAATAATATTAGCTTTCTTCTAGGATAAAACTGTAACTTCATTAACTCTCTCCTCTACAATATTAGTTTATGGAACTTTTTGTTTATATTCAAACATCATTTTCATAGACAACTTGATTTAAGCATCTCTGGACAGGTGTTACTCTTTATTATATCTATTTTCTAAATAAAACCCTAAATGTCTCTAAAAGCTCAATGTGCTTAAACAAAACTTATGTGAAGTTCATACAAACCTCAGTTTATTATGTTCCATTACTAAATCATGTTTAATAGATAGTCATAAATACTAAGTTACCTAAAATCAAAGCTCTTTAAGACAGAAATTCTAGTGAGTACAATTACATCAAGATATTGAAGGTCTTCTCTTCTGAAGCTGTAATGGTGGGTGGGCTCAGGATTTTTGGTTTTCCAGAGCTGTTTTTGAAAAGTATCTGGATTCATTTAACTCCTTTAGGAGTCATCCTGTTTTGAAGTCCTAGAGAGTATGAGGGAAAAACAGGAAAAAAAAAACCCCTAAAACCCTGATATATTTACTGCCTTTCAGTGTTTTGGTGTAGAAATACTATAGCTGACTTGACAGTCTTAGGTTGAAGTTTATGTCCCAGCTTATCCTCCAGTGACCTGAGCTCATACACTGCATGCAAAGATTTGACTATGTGGAATTTTTGCTCAATGAACTTGTTTACATAGTGTTTATCTTTCTTTTCAGAACAGCTCCATACACTCTGGAATAATAAATGACTATTAATTCTTCATGGAAGTAATCTTTATTGAACGACTGTGCTGTGATCTAAGCAGAGGATAGGCAGCTAAGCCTCATACAGCCACTTGCTCACTGCCCCATCCAGTGAGATGGAGAGAATTGGAAGGGTAAAAGTGGGAAAACTCATGCGGAGATGAAGACAGTTCAATAATTTTAAAAAGGAGAAATAGAAAACAACAAAGAAAAAACCTGAACAAAACAAGTAATGCAAAAAGCCCTAATTACTTATCACCAAGCAACTGATGCCCAGCCAGTCTCTGAGCAACAGCAGCTGTGGCCAACTTCCACCCCCATTTTATTGCTGAGCATGGCCTCCTGTGGTGTGGGATGTCCCTTTGGTCAGTTGGGATCAGCTGTCCTACTGTGTTCCCTCTGCACCCCCAGCCTGCCTGCTGGTAGGGCACTCTAAGAAAGAGAAATGGCCTTGATGCTGTGTGAACACTTTAGTGATAACCAAAATATCCCTGTTATCAACCCTGTGTTCATCACAAGTCCAAAACATAGCACTGTACAAGCTATTGTGGAGAAAATTAACTCCATCCCAGCCAAAACCAGTACAGACTGAATGTCAGATTTTAAGAAACTGACAGTGAATTTGGTGGATGGCTTGAGATGAGAAGGCAGCTTGCTAATATGATAATCTAGGTAATCTCTCTGTCATTGTGTAAGAGAGCCTCCTGTGCCTGCTGATGCATCTTGGTGTGATGTTGGTATTGATAGTCTATGACAGAAAAACAAAGTTTTAATGTTGTCTGGAGGATTGCCGTGCACTGGAATGTGGTGGATCCTCTTGGTGCTGTGGTTGCTGACTCTACAAAGTTACTCTTGCTCAGAGGAGCAAAGAAACAGACTGCCAGCAACACAATTTGCTGGGTGGATGTGCAGCCTCCCTTACACCAGGTTTCAGTGCTATGATAACTGGTAAGCCTTCTTCATCTGATACCGTTTTTGGATGCAGTCTGTCAGTCTCCCCCTGGTGTTCTTCAGAGAGGCACTACTCCTACTCTAAACACTTTTGCTTTTTTCTCCCACTGGTGAGATATGTTAGAAGTAAACCTTGATTTTCTTTCTGTTCTGGTTTTCTTTCAAGCATTGTCCCATCTGAAACTCTGAGGGTAGAACCAAGTGCAGTGATATGGAGGTTAAGCTAAATGACACTAAATTTTTCAGAAGCAGTAGTTTTTCTGTGCTATGGAGCAAAGGTACTGGAACTGCTTTTTTTTTTTTTCTTATAGAATTTTGTTCTGAGTTCAATTTCTGTGCTAGAAATGATCCTGCTTTGTTGCTTGACATCCTGACAATAAGTAGATAGTACTAGATCCCTCTCATGGTTCTATTCTGTTGCCTTTTATTTTCCTACTTCTCTTTTCACTTTCTATTTGCCGACAGCTGTTCAAGATCTATAGTTAGGATCTAACCTGTTTTATTTCTTTCATATATTATTTTTCCCTTGCATAAAGAAGACTGCCAAACACGTTAGATTTCTTAGAAAATAAAGGATACCTCTTGCCACACTTACAGGGTCAGAAGAGAATATATCCTGCAGGCCCTATTCTGATAGAAAAGTAGTTATATGTTCAGAAAAACCAAAATTGCATGTTATGAAACTTGCTTTATTGAACTGAAATTTAATATGAAATCCCTTGAAAGAAAATCTGAAAGAACTAGCATTTACAAGACCATTCCTCACACTGCAGTTCTCACGACAGTTTCTCTCCTACTGAAGAACTAAAAGGTTTTCTTTCCTAATGACCATGACAGTTTTCATGGTGTACCACCCAAGAACACAGCCTTGCTGTTCTCAAAAAACTCTTTTTCTCAGTCCTTCCATAACATGTCTTTTCAAACATGTTTAAAATTTTGGTGTTTTGTTTTTTTTGGTTGTTTTTGGTTTTTTTTGGTTTTTTTTTTTTACTTTTAAGCATTGATCTTTGCTGTAGGATGAGTTTGCATCCATCTTTATTCAAGAATTATGTGTGCATTCATATATTTTTTTAATTCCAAACTAACTTGCCCCACTTTGCTTTGGCTGCAAGACCATGCAGAGTTGTCTGTTTCCCCACTAGGAGGTAAAAACAGAAGAACAGTGTTTTGAGATGAAAAAACAAGAGGTTGACCAGAGAGAAAATTCCCGAGGCAATATCTTGAAAGAGAACATTCTCAGACCAGGAAGGGAAAGTACCTGAGTCATGGGTATCTGTGTGTGCCTGAATGAGCACACACATGCACACGTACTTATTTGTGGTAAATTTGGGGATATTCTCAAAAGAATTTTCATACTTTCACTGTATGCTGGAGTGGGGTTTAGTGAAAGCTGTGGTGTCACTGAAGTTACAATGGCAATTAACAAGAAAAACTTAATAGGCCACTGGCTCATGGGGTGAATTTTCACTGACAGCATCAGAGTGTAGGTGAGGTTCAAGGCACCTCTGGATTTTTTTTCTAGTCCAAACCCCTGCTCCAAGCAGGGTCAGCTAGAGCAGCGTGCTCAGGACTTTATTCAACTGAGACTTAAAGAACTCAAAGGATTGAAAGTCCGCAAGATACCTGGGCAACCTCCTCCACTGTTTGGAACTATCTGTTGGTTTTCAGAAATATTTATTAATACCTTGTTGATAGGGTTGTGAGGACTTTCTAGGGTGCGTATGAATTTGGCCATCCTACTTAAAAACCACTTTTAAATGTGAGGAAAGTGTGATGTATTTTGCAAGAAGTAAAAGCCTTCTGCCATTCTATGAACTTGGGGCTGAGATACAAAAGAAATGCAAACATATAACGGCAGCAGAATGGCTGGATTTTGCACTGTCAGGATTAGTCTGCCTGTGTTGATAAGGCCTTGTAGAATTACAAATGTCTGCTCAACTTTTCAAGAAATCTACTATGAAATTTCCTATACACAATAGCTATCTTCAGAGAACTAATTTCAGCACTGAGAGGCTGCATAGATGTAGTCTTAGAGTCCATATGCTCCTCTTCTCAGCCTTATTGAATTAAAATCTAGTACACTTAGGAAAGCAATAAAGGCACTCACTCATGTAAAAATATTGCCTTGGGATTTATGTATTTCAGCACTTGCTGAATTAAGTGTATATCTCATTATTCTGGTTTTGTTAGGCAGGAGAATATCTGTCTAAATCATGCTATTTAATTTCTTCAGGAAAGTTGTAATATGGAAGAGCAGTCTCTTTCTCTCTTAGGTACCAGCCCCGATTTTCTTTGCAAACTCTTCTATACCACTGCCATAGCCTGGTAAGGAAATCTAACAAAATCACTGCTGTCTTGTTAAGGCCCAGGTGGAGATTGTAGGAGTAAGAACTTTCAAGACTTCACTCTTGCTTTCTCAAATGATGCTGCTCTTTTACCTATGTAAAGTCTAAAAGCATTTGAAGCGGAAATATAGTTTTTATATATTATGTTATCTTTTAAGAAAAATATAACATGATTTAGATGCAAACTTATGGAGCATTTATGTGAAGAAGAATTCTGTATTTACTCTCAACAATTTGATATTTAATAATCTTAAACTCTAAATAAGATATTGAAGAGCAGTGTTGAATGTATTCGCTGTTGACACAGGAGCTTATCTTTGTAATCAGCTCCTAAACATACTTTAGACTCTGGAGGGTGCATGAAGGTTTTATTTTCTTTGGTGACTATTTTTAAAGTAGCTGCATCATTTGTGTAAATGTTTATAAGTCTGTTCTATAAGAACCTTCTCCCTGTCCAGACATTTCTGAACTATTAAATGCTTTGGGAGAAGTGTTGGATGTCATTGCAGTTATGTTTTCTTTTGATTGTCTTTAAATGACATTAGAGACCTACTCTATTTGTATTTTTTACTTTAGATGAGGAATTATCTTTATTTTGTCCTCTGGAAATCATTAAAGTATATTTCCCAGTGACTTCAGTTTTAAATATCTCCTACCAATTCTAGCAGCCTTTTTTTTTTGTTTGTTTTTTAGAGTGAAAATTACAGATTGTTTTCATCTTCTGAGTGTCCTTTATTGTTGTAATATATTGGTTGTCTTTGCCCTCATTCTTCAGTAGTACAGTTTTGCAGAGTGCTCTGTTAAGACATGAAAGAGACACACTTAAAAATCTTTATAAAAATTTCTCACAGCTGTGAAAAACCTGCAACTTGTTTCTTAATTCAGGTGTCAAAGCTGTCATTTTTGTCTCCACAGAACTTGGCTGAAATAGGACACTGCTGAGATCATTTTTTTCCTTATGAGAGTTACTGCTTCTTCCTATATTTTTTGTCTAATCCAAGTATTAGGGTCGTTAATATATAAAAATTTCAAATTTCAGATGTTGTAAAATCCTGGGTTTAGCATCCTACTGGTTTAGATGGTTATTTTACCAGATTCTTAGAGCAGAAGTCAGGGCCAATTATAAATAGAGCTCCTGGAGAAATACATCAGACATTACAGATCTCTTAATAGAAGAGTCAAAATCATGTGTTTTGCCTTGCCACTCTTCTAATTATCTTTGCAATATTTCCTATGTGTGCTTTTCCTGCTGAATAATTCTAAATTCTGATATATTTGCAAACTAAAGTATTTTTTCTGTTTTGCTGGGTTTTTTTTCCATTTTATGAAGAATAAATCTCAGCAAACAGCTTGTTCTGTAGCCACTTTGTTCAGCTCTTGCTTCTATGATTATTTTATTTTTATTCTAATTGCAAAAACATCAATACCTTTTACTTTAAAAACTTCTAATATTAAACAGTAAGGTAAATGAAATGTCCAAATTACAATTTCCCCCTTATGTTCTAAGGTGATAGATGCATAAAATTGTAAAACTATAGAAATACTATAAAAACAAGTGCATTTTAGAAGTAGTGTAAGACTGTATGAGAATAGAGATACTTATTTCTTTTTTCCCTTTGTTCCAGTAGGCATGTAGATTCTCAAAGAAAAAAAAGTTTAAATATTGGCAAATATAAAAGGAAGAGTGTTAGCCAAACTAATTTTGGATGCATTGTAATTTGACTGTTAGGTCCATACTCTGTCTGGACTTCTGAGATTTGAAAATTGTAATGGATATATTATCATTTTTCAGAATTCATTTGAACAAATACAATAAAATTGCATCTGGCTTTATTTTCATGAACTATGTTATATTCATGTTATATACATCAGGGAATTCAACAAGGAATTGAGTAATCTAGACGCTGGGAAATCATTCACTTGGGAGATGTGAACACTGAGTATTTGTCTTGCCCGAGTCAACATAAGCTCTGAGTGTCCTAAAAATTATTACTTGCATCATATTCTGGACTTCTGTTCATGTATTTACATGTGTTTCATTACATTCATGTAATATTTAAAATATGAATTTGAGTTGTATTTAAATTTACAAATTTTATTCTGGCTTTTGCTTTGATGTAAGATTAATTCATGGAATTATTGAGGTGTCAGGTTGCATTTGTATTTTCAGTATTAAGGCTGATATAAAATGTTTGCAAACATTCTCTATGGCTGAAAGAATAACACTGCAAACTGCCTAGAAATTGGAAGGTTAAACTGGTTTGTTGGTTTTTTTTTTCATTGTGACATGTCATAGGCAAGTTGATGAAGATACATGAAAAGTTATTTAAAACTTCTGATGATATAAATGATAGACTCAATTATGCCACATAAAGTATTATTTGAAATAAGTGTACCTTTGGAAATGCTAATAATTTTCAACCTGTCTTTAGGAAATTACTACAACTGAAGATCTGAATAATTAAGGAGTCTCTGTGGTTCATGTGTTGCATGACACCTTGTATGGTGTCATGTCTGGATCTAGTTAATGTAGTAACTGATTTATTTGCCTGGTAGGCATCACTAGATTTGGCAAACACATCCTTTCACTCTCACTGTGATCATCATTTTTTTTTCCCAGCTGAAACGACTGTTTGTCCAAGCATTTTTTACTTGGAAAGAATAGTAATGGGCAAGTGGGAGAGTGTGTTCTAAAGGAAACCTGTGTTTGGAAAAAACCATATTTCAATATAGTAGAAAGGCAGTGTCTGTATTTGTTACTATAAATCCTTCAGTATTGCATAGATTAATGATGCACTATTTCTTGGATGTAGCAAATGCTAGAGAATTATATATTATTCTAAAGGACCGGAAAACTATTCATATTTTTTCTAAATAGTCACTTTTAAAGGAAGATACCTTTAGAAGTTTACACTTTTCTGCAGGAGCTTTTTGTTAAAGCAAAACCCTGAAAGGATGGTTTTGTGAATTTTCAGCACCTTTGTTGGCAGCATAAAGGTGAGACAGAGTAGAAACTTTCCA